>VTPC01008254.1:0-10387 GCA_011009095.1 Ignelater luminosus
CCCTCCTCCAGCCCTTTGTTATATCAGCTGTTCAACCTACGGGTTTATAGTTCTTTTTAATGTTAAACTTTGGCATAACATTGCGAGACTTCAACTTCCCCAAGATAAAACCATTTCTAGCTTCAGATCCAGACACGACTGACGCGGCTTCCGTGACAATCTTGACGCATTTTTCCACTGCCTGAGTATGACAAGGAAAACATGGAAAATCTGGTGTTTCTCCGATTTGTATCATATTTTTCATTTCTTCGTCACATAAGTCCAACAAGACAGGAGGTTTCGTTAGTTTACAATCATTCCAATTTATTAAATCTATATACTCAGAAGCTTCAAGGTTAAGGGGGGGAATTTCAAATCTCCTAACTCTTTTATTAGGCTTGGATCTAGCTGTAAGTATCCTGCTAAGCCCAAGTTCTGTAACATGTCGCCGGGAATCAGTTATCATTGCCAACAGTATATTTTCATGATTGCCAAAAAAGGCATTTCTTTGAATGATTGGATCGATGATGTCTGTACTCTTTTTTCAGGTACCTGGAACATTTAATTATTTTCCACAAATAAATAGATCCATCCTTGCAAGAAGGTTTTACTTTAATGTTGAACCACATATAACTATAAATTTTAATAACATGTTTGGCAAGAACCTATAAATTTAGAGGGGGGGCTTTACAGGACACATCTAAACGCAAAATTCTATTTTCGGTTGTTAACCAACGAGAGTGAGCGATTTTTCCTGGGTTTCTTTTCGCTAAGTCTTGGGGAAATATTCCGCTTGACACCGCTTGACAAATTTCAAACAAATACCTCTGATTCCCACTTGTGGCAGCTACGATTCAATTTTTTTACAATTTATAATTTTCATATCTTTACATTTTTCCGGTTGTTTTCCTATTGGCCCAGAGAATCCTTTAGGACCTGTAGTTTGCCCATCGAGTTGTTGAAATAAGTGCCTGAAGGGAAGTTCATTTGCATGTAGTAAGCAAATTATCCATTTTAAGGGTCTCTCTAGTCTTGTTTCCAATATTTTGATAACTCCAGATTTACGTCCCGTATTTACGGCGTTTTTTCTTTTCAGTTTCGCTGTTAGTTGAGGTACATGGTTGATTGTACCAATATATTTCAGGCTATCTTCTTCAAATGACAAATTAGCCATCAAAACGTCACTTTGCTGTTTTAAAATACCTTTTTCCTTCCTTGATAATTCTTTTTCCCGTCTTTCGGCGCTGTGCATCATTTTCTTTGAAAAGTTTATATCTATTGATACTATTGCCATCATCCTTTTATTTCTTTGGTCTTTGAGAAAGTTGCGTTCTAGTTCTGGTACACGACAAACTTTGGTACATTTACGGGAAGAAAAGTCTTTGCACTTACAGCAGCTTACATCAAGATGTTTCTTTGTCTGTTGCCTAAAAGTTTGCAATTCTATATTGAATGTGGGTTTGTTCTTTCTGCTCGTAATACTTTTCTTTAAATTTCGACATTTGTCATGATTAGAGACCGGATTCCTAGGCAAGTGCCTAATTTTAGATTTTTTAGGCAAGCGAAGGAAAATTCGTTTTAGGATAATCTACGCACTTTTCACTTGAAAAAAAATTTTTAAAACTAAAAAAAAGTCAAGTATTTGTATCTCGGAAGGGGTGTATTTTAGAACACTATTGTTTATATGAAATTTTTTACTTATAATTAGCCCAGAAATTATCTATTAAAACTTTTTACCATCATAAGGAAACACCCTGTATAAATGTCCTTATAATGTAGTACTTCCAATAATAAAATGTATTTCTAATATTGTAATTTGTTTTTAGATGTATTATTTAACATGTTTTAAGTTTTTTTATCTATTTACCGTTTTATCACATCAATATTATTTTACATAGCTATAATACTTGGAATATCTAGCTTTCAACAAGATAATTTTAATTCACAAAAATTTATTATAAAAACATATAAAGGTTAAGCAGTAAAGCTGAAAATGTTGAATGAATTTTCTCAAGAATTATTAAATTGCATAAAATTCTTATTTGGTCACCTAAAGCGCCTATTTGGTTGCCTAAAATGCCTATTTTGGCCTAAAATGCCTATTTGATAGCCTAAAGTGCTTATTTCGTAGCCTAAAATGCCTATTTGACCGTCTAGATTGCCTATCATGATGCCTACTTTAAAGGTTTTTAGTGCCTATTTGCCTGCCTATTTTGATGATTTTTAGTGCCTAAAAATCCGGTCTCTAGTTATGATAGTCTCATCATTTTTACGATTCCTGTATCAGAAATTGAAGCTCTGAGCCATATATTGGTAATTACATCAGCAACAGCGATATTTCAGAAATAGTAGGGTCTCGATTCCAGTTGTTAGATTTTAAGTTAAGCTAAACCCACAAACAATGTTTCATAACATCTTCGTATGTTGGCAATACACGACTGTCTATAGTTAATTGTTTTGGTTCACCAAACACAGGACACTTTACTAAATTTCTAGTTTTAGGTACGTTAGCAGACATTGTCACATTTGTCACTAATCGTTTATTAAAAATAATCAAAAAACTGGTAAACACACAAACACCACTTTGCATTAACTCGGACTAACCTACAAAATCATATTTTGAAACTTCGTTTTTAAGCTCCACCCTAATGAGCACCGGGTTTACTCAGAAGCTGAATTGATTCCTATAAAATTAAATATTCCAGCAGAAACTAATTTTAGAGCAGATATCTAATCAAAACTAATTTAGTTCTCACAGTAAAGATGTAAAATATGCCAACGTGTTTTGTTGTTGTAGCAGTCAATTTGACCAATTTCGCCCCGGTGTCCAGGCATAAATTCTGACCTTTCTTAAAACTGTCCCATATTTGCATAAGTAATTTAAACGTGGGTATAAGTAGTCGGAGCAACCTATGTGGCATGAATAAAATAGTCGACCAAAAATTTTTCCCATGAAATTCATACTCATTCTAAAAATTTGTAAAGAGGCTGAGATGGTTTGCTAAACACGTCTTGTTATTGCTTTTACAGATAATACTTTTGATTTATAATAATGGAACTATTGAATCGTCTTCTTAATGGCTTTGTGGCAAGTTTCCAAAAATTATCTTAAATAATTTTTACGCAATTGGTAACAAAAGAGTAACCCATCTCTAATTTGTGAGGTTAGTCTCTTTACTCCACTCCGCTTACAAAAATAAATTATAAGTTTTAGTTTATATTATCATAATAAATCTTAATTGTGTATCGTTGCAATTTGTTAATGAATTTTCCTAAACTAACAACTGTAATTTTACTGATATAAGCACACGTCATATTGACGTCCAAAACTGGTGATGATTGATTTAGTGGAATTAGATTTCACGTAATCTCATTTATTTTGTAGAAGTTCATATTAACGCGTAGCAATGTGTAAGTAGAATCTTTATCCACAAGTTTATTGCTAGATAGAGATGGTAGCATATGTTAAGTTGTTACAAATATTATGTTTTCTTTTAGAACATGCATAGATTGTATGAATATAAATATAAGTGACAGCTAAAAAATATTTATCAACATAAATCTACTACCTTTTATCTTGTATATGTTAGCTTCATTTTAGATTATTTAGAAAAGGAGTTTAACAAAAATGTTCAACGAAAAGGGCGGAATTGTGTGCCTAGCTAGCCTAGATTTTAATGTTTATAATTGCAACGTTCTTACAAAGCAATAAATAGGTACAAGCAGATTATACACTCTAGAACTATGTTACTACACGTGTATATGTTACTAATTGCACTTTGCGTTTATATTGAATTCCATTGCAACTACATTCACCACAGCTCAAACAGACGTTTTCCTGTGAAGTTATAATTATGTTTTTAGATGATGTCTGCAGCATCAGTTTATTACTTTAAAGTTATACAAACGTCATTAATTTATATATTCTTCACCTATTATTTTTAACAAATTAATCCCACTTTAACATAACAAATATTTATTTATACCTAGAGTTAGAACAAACTCAACAGTACACATACAATCTAATTAAGCAAAAACTAGCTATATTAATGATCAAATCAATAACATTTCAGGCATAGAGCTTATTTGATTTAGGAAATGCTAATCTCATATTACGTAGCGTTACAAACTTGTCATAACCTAATAGAAGTTTTAAAACAAAATTACTTATTTTATACGAAGTACTGTTTTTAAATTCGTATATATATATTTTTCTAATATTGTTTTCATTTGCATCAGCTTGCAGCGTAGGGTTTTTGTTTCTTATTTTTTATTTTTACGACTGCTGATAATCTAAACAGATTTTACAACTAGAAAGTGTTAATTAACTTTTAAAACATTTTGCAGAATACCTTCACATTTCTTAAAATCTATTCAATAAAAAGTCTTTAAGGATTTAAATTCAATTTGGAAATCGGCATCTGCATTTCGCAGGAGAATTAATACACTAAAACAATAATCCCCTAAAGCATTTTTGTTCGTTATGCACTTCCGTTAAAAAAATCAATAAAGTTTAGATTAACTGCCTCTCGTTTCATTTTGCCGGAATGAAAACCAGCTTTATAAACTTTCAACGTAACCACAAATATTAATACCCTCGATGTCACTTTCTCATTTTCTACTAAATTTCTTTAGTTTTCCAACGTTACTTTGTAAAAATAACTAGATTTATATATATAGAAATGTTTTTTTAAAATACTTAGAACTAGCTTTAGTTTTTAATCATACTGTCACAGAATTCTTTATTTTTAGACTTTAGACAGATTGTGCGACATGGAAATACCAGACGGTATTCTGCCTCTACAATATTTGAGATTGAAAAGCCGTCATTTCAGCTGCAAGCGAAAGCGATATGAAGAGTAAAATTGAAATTTTAAATGTAGCTGTAGGTTGCTCCACCTCTCTACCTTCGGAATATTTCATTTCTCTCCCACTGTCGTGTAAAAAGATTGGAAAAAAAGATGGATTAAGGAATACGATGAAAATATGCCGAGATTTGGGGATTTTATTGCTGCTCTTTGAAATTTAAAAGCCACTGAAGGAAAACTAGATGACTCTTATATTGGAGGTTATCTGTGGCTTCTTAAAATTGATTGATTTTTAAAAATTCTTTGATGTTTTCAAGTGCTACTCAAAAGGAGGTTCTGCGATATTACAACAAAAAGTAGTAATAAAATGGGATTAAAAATGTATTGAAGGTTTTTATCTTTTGCTGTAAAATTCTTATAGTTGCATACATAAAACTGTGAATTATATTACGAATATTATTACTTGAAATCCTACCCCAATACGTAAACTAACACAATAATTGGTAATTCCAGAAAAACATTTTTGGCATCAAAAATAAATTCATTGTTTTTTGTATTTAATAATTCATGAACACATTTCTTGAAAAATTGAAGTTATTTTGTAAAACAAATAAACACAGTTTGTGTACATTAGATATCTAGAATGAAATCCTCTTCGGAAAACAAAACAATGTGTTGCTTAAACGATGTGTTGCAGAAAAGGAACTCTTTCTAAAATCCTAATAGCAAGAATGTTTGCGACGTTTATTGTTTTTATCATTTTGTTACACCGTGACATATATTTCCAGATATGCCAGGGGGTTTAATAACTGTTTGGAAACAGTATTTTGGTTGCGCAAAAGAAAGGAAAAATAAAAAAACAGTGACGATAGTCATGATAACTACGATACGGTATTACACACTTGCTGAAAATTGCAAATATACTACTATGATTATGCATTTACAGTTTACGCAACAAAACAAATTAAAACTTTAATGCATACAACGAGCTAAAATTCAATAAGACTTATGTCTTCACATTTGCAATATTTTAAATAAAAAAGATAATCCAAACATGTATACAACTTCTACTTTAATATAATACTTTGAAATTTTGATGCAAAGTTGCGTATACGAAAGGAGAATAAAATAAAATCATCGTGCTAGCATGTTAGAATCAAAATCATACTCTCGAGTTAATTTTCTTGACAGAACCTACAAAATTGGAATGATCTAAAAAGACTGATCCTATAAAATCAAATCGGCTTGAAAGATTCGACTTTTCATTGATAATATCCGACAAGGTCAGAAAAATAAGCTAAACCAAAACGATTGTCAGACAGTAAAAAATTGCGAAGTTAATTCTATTTCATTTAAGAATGTGGCCGTAAAAGATTTTGTTTCCAAAACTTCACCGCCAATTACCGTCATTTGTGTTAGAACTTTAAATGTTTTAGAATCAAGGACAATAACTACTTCTAAGCTTTTTGGAAGAAAGCAATTTACAATAATCAAAGAAGCTTTTGCTGGTTGAAGAACAACTTCGAAACCATCATTCAGTCTAAATAGAGAATTTGCTGTTTTTCTAACCTACAACATAACGTTACCTGAAAATGTACGTTACGTGGTATAGAATTTGCAAAAATTTTCATATAACGTGAAGCGTACTACTATACGATTAAACACATTATAATCACACCTTCTTGAAACTTCGTAATGTTTTAAAGACGTATGTTTATGTAGTCAAAATTAAAATTGACAAATTCGTAAAATCAGTCACAAAAGGAGTTCTCTCAAACCTCTGTTACTAATTATTTTGATAATGTAATCAGGTTACCATTAAAAATTAAGATTATGCTGTTGTTGACTAGTTAGCCAGATAATTTAATTTTGTCCAGAGTTTATGAGAATCGTATGAAAACGAGATGTGCAACGGTATGGTTATAATCCAGTTGGACGAATGCCCAAACGTGAAATTGCTAACCTTTATGTAACTCGCAGTATTCTTATTGCAATAATTTCTATAGCAATGAGGGATTATGACCAAACACATCTATTTGTGAAATTGCCCAAAAGTGGTTTTTCTAAAAGTTTATCTGAATCAGCAGTGCAGAAAGTGATAATAAGTCCAATAATGCAAAATTAGCACTTTGATGGTGCCATTAACTTAAAATTCGGTGTGATACCAAACTATTTAAGATAATGGATAAAGACAAAAATAATTCCCCGTTGTTGTTTTAAATTGCAGATATAAACAATAAAATCTTAACAAAGGGCAATCTATCCTAAACAAAGCAATCACCAAACAGTCAACAGATTTGATCATTCAAAGTTTTTTTTAAACTCTTTACTAGGATAAGGAACAACAATGACTGAGAAGTACAAGATTGGAAAGTTGTGTTGACAGGATCTTATAGAGATATGTTACATTAATACTGCAACTGTCATCGAAGTACATGGGCATTTGTCTGTAATGTAAATATCTACTGATTTTTCATAATTGAACTTGGTATTTATTATAACAATTTAAAGCTTTCCCGAAAACATACTGTGATGATATCTAAAAACTAAAGCGATGCCCATATAAGAAAAACAATAATGAAAATGATCTTCAGTAAATTGTTTCTAAAGACATAAGATGTGACAGTCTAATTATCAAACGATTAAATTGAACATTTTGAACATTCGTAAATAAATTAAGAAAATGAACATTTTAGATTAGTTAAATAATTATATGATAGCTTTGTTTATTGATAAAAAAGAATGATAAGGAGTTTGTGAAAATAAGGACAGTTGAATTTGTTTATAAGTTGTTAATAATAGTTGATAAAAAAAGTTTTGAAATGTTTTTGATTTGAAATTGGTTTATAAGAGTCTTTTTTGATAGAAGAATTGTATATTGAGTTAAAAAGTTATTGTTATTAATAAAATTTTGAAGAACTCAATTCGAATTTATAGAAGTTATTTAAAAGAGTTGAACAAAGAAATAAAGAGGTAGTAGTAGTGAATCGATAGAAGAATAAGTTGGTTATCCGAACGGGGTAACAAGAAATAAGAGCCAGAAAGTTATTGTCAGCGATAATTATTTTAGACAATTTGTGATCCTAAAAAAATAAACAAAAATAAAAAGAAAAACTTTATGATATGCCAAGACTATAAACTTTAATACAAATAACAATATATTTTCTATCAAGTCACTATCAGTTTCTAGTTTATATTTTCTTCATGGGCATTCAAACAAATTCGGTCCTGAAAAAAAGAAACATTTCACAATAATAAAATTATCTAACTTATTTAAAGAAGAGTAACATTAGTATTAAATCTACTTATCTTCTAATACATTTTTATTGTGTGGAGGAATAATGGAATCTTTGATATGTGTTGTCCAAATCTCTTTGGTGCGGACTTAAGCAACCAGTGGACCAAACAGTGACGTATTGAAGAAGGTGAAGTCGTCATTAACAGAGGAAGATCGATTCGGCAAACAACGTATTGAAGCAAGAAGGTTTGTGGAAAAGGGAACGGGAAGTGTCAAAGTTAAAGGGCTGTGGTGAAGTGAAGGTAAACGAGAATAAAAAAAGGTGGTAAAAAATAAGTTAAATTTTATTTTCCTTCAAGTAACAAAAATAAATGTAAAATTGTTTGATTAATAATTAACTGTCACTTTGATTGAGGTTGTCACGTGTTGATCATGGTGTCATTATTATAGATGATCAATAAAAGATTAACCAAGTTGCATAAAATCATTATATTATAACCTTTAATCAAAATTATTTGATGTTTGGCAAAATTATTTGACATTCAATAATTAAAAACGTTTATTCATTATAATGCATCTCAATACGTTACTTTTAAAAGTTTTCTATCTTATCTAAATTAGAGAGATGCATCAGTAGACGAAAAATACGAAATATAGGCTTTGTAAAGATAAATCTACCGAGGAAGCAATTCTGAACTTGAATATTAGCTTGTCTAAATTAAAACCATAAATGTGCCAGCATTTACTTTGATTATACCCAGGCATCGGATGTGGTCGATCACAATTTACTCCCAGAAAAACTGCTTAAGTATGGCTTCCGTGGCCAGGCACTTTCATGGTTAAAGTCATTTCTATAAAATGGAACAAGATTTATAACGGAAGGCAAATTACAATGTCTGACTCATTCATAGAAAAGTTTGGATTACTACAAGGCAGTATTCTGACCACAACTTTATTTATACCCTTTATTAACGATATAACTAGAATTGCCGGTGGTGACTTACTAATATTACATGCTGATGGTATCTAAGTAATTATTACTGCTTCTGATCTAGATCTGATGAGTCAGAAGGCAAATTCTTGTAATAAAATGATTCTAAATTGGTAAAAATGGATTAGTTCTAAATGCAAAGAAATCAGAGCCATTATCATTTTCTTTTATGTATACTGCCCGGGTTAACTCCAAATGATTGCAGATTAGCAATTATGTTAAATTCACAGGTCTAGTTTTGGATAGCTATCTTAAATGGAACGTAAATAAGTCAACTGCAAAACTGCAAAACTATGTTCTGTGTGGAGGTCATGTAAAAATATCACAATGTTCTTTAAGAACGATTTTAAGATATATCAAACTGTGCTGTTCGTGACAGTTTTAAACGCTCATACTGTTATCTTAAAGAAAAGCAAATTGGTTTATTAAAACAATCAGAACCGACGTTTAACTTTAGTTTATTATAAAATGAGCAATTCTATTGCATTCTAAACCACTTCAGCTAGTATTGCTTGTATTGTTTCCCGAATACGAATTTTCAATTCCTCAAAATTCTAGGGCCTGTTTGTGTAGACGGCACTTTTAAGGTAGCCCCACAAGAAGAAATCTAGCGAATTTAAATCTGGTAATCGGGCTGACCAATCGATCTCTCCTCTTCTACCAATCCACCTGTTCTCAAAAATTGCATCTATTTAGGTATTGTCAAACTTGAATATCGTAATGGGACGGGTCTCCATCCTTTTTGAACCAAATTACTCGTTTGATATGTCTTGGTTTTCTACATTTGGAAACAATAAGGCTAACGCAGAAACAAGTTCAAACCTCAAGAAATCTAAATATTTAGCAGCATTTAATGTACCCAAAAAACAGGGTCAAGAGTTTTACTTCCTACAATTCTTGGCCAAACGTCGATCTTTTCTGGGTATTATGTTAATTCATCCACCCAATGAGAATTGTGCCGATTTACAGCTCCGTTCAGTGAAAATGCGGTTTCGTCAGAGAAAACAATATGATTTACGAAACGTGGATTGTTATCGCACATGTCCATAATCTCTTCACAGAACTGAATCCGTCTGTCAAGATCATCTTCGGATAGTACCTAAACTAAGTTTACCTTGTAAGAGTGAAGCTTTTCTTTGTACCAAATGTTTAGTACAGTTCCTTGAATAACGTTATTATCTTGTATCAATTGTTTAGTCGAAGAATGAGGATTTTCGCTACCTTCTAGTAAAACGTTCAATATTTTATCTTCCGCTACTACTCTTGAACGCCCATTTCTTCATTTTGTCTGAGTCTGAACTCTGCCTTTGGGAAAATCAATTATGTTGTATAACTTTATCTATTGTATTATTTTTTCTTCTTTCTTTTCCC
>VTPC01008255.1:0-45253 GCA_011009095.1 Ignelater luminosus
TCCGAAGATGATTTATTAAACATCATTACACCAATTAGATTTCAGTTCCATTAGAATAAGAAGAGTACATGTATCAGACTTCTTTACCTTACCTATATTCAGTTCATGTGCAATTTTCAATCTAACTAGCACATCAACTACTATACAACTAGAAATTTTCTTTTGATTCTTTCTATTAATAAGAATTTAGTCCGAAACATGTGGTCAAATCTAAATGTGACTCACCAATCTCTTTTTGCCGAATTTTTGTATTTAATAACTGAGAAATCTAATTGATAGGTCATCATCTTACTAAAACAGCGAAACATTGCTTTATGCACTAATGGAATTCATGAAAAGTAAACAATCTTTAAGGTGATCTGTCAGATATAAAAGGCCTTTGAGTGTAATCTGCTAATTATCCGTTCTAGACGTTGCGTACACCACAAAACAACGATACCCTGGGAAATGTCTAATGAACACTCTTTATCAATACCAAATACTTTGTAAAAACCAAGATGGGCTACAAATAAAAAAGAACAGTAGCAAATGTCTTTGGACCTATTATAAAATAATCTTAACGTGTATATAAAACCTCAAGAAAAGGACAGAAAAGAAGGGCAACTCAGAATATCCTTGTGGTGGTGGCAGACCCTTAGTGATGTTTGGCAAATTCCGGAGTTCCCGGTATTTTTATTCTCTGGGTGATGGTTTCTCATTATGGCATCTATGATGTTGCAACACGTGCAAAAGTCACTGCTGGTAATGAGCGTCATTAACCTTGGTGACAGTTTCGGATACTACTAGTGGAAAATACTGTTTCAGCATTTGCTCTGCTGAGGGAAACCGTGTAAAGCCAACCAGCGTTCTGACTTGCATGTTTCTGTTTTGTAGGATAACGGTCATAACACTACTAGAGAAATTCTACGCCATCTTAATTATCAAGGAAGCAGAAAATTGATGTATCATATATTGAACCCTTTTTGGCCTTAGATTGCTTATGGCCCAAGTTGTCTTCATTTCTTGGGTGGTTCTCAAACATTTTTTTAAGATCTTCTGTATAGTTAAATGTAGTGCTGAGACTAATTTAAGTAGCTTATGAAAAAGAGCACTGTTGGTAAATTTGGTGTGCAAAAACAATATTATCTTCAAAATACAAAAATGATTCCGTGCATTTTTATTTGTTAAAGAAAACTATAACCTATTTTTAATTTAAACAACAACGGTCGATTTGTCTGCTATTGCTAAAGGTAATCTGTTGTACTTATCGATAGATCAAAATAATACGTCAAGCTCTGAACATATGATGCTTTAAGCAAACCCCTTGGAAACTAGTACGCCATGGTCCTTCAAAGGCAGACATCTATGAAGTCGTTCGCAACTACATCCAACAACAACAAAGGCCTTGAAAGATGTCCTACATATAATTCATCAACATAAAGATCTTATTTAACTAGAGAAAGAGAATGATGCTAACGCACTTTCGTCATCACTATCATTCCTCATAACTGCGTCACCTCATTCCTGAAACGTTCTTCTGCCAAACCTGCATCCACGCTGTCAGTGCTGGAGCATCACAGGCTACAAACACGTCGTCTAATTGCCAGTCGTATCCTTGCTGTTAGAGCAACAACGACAAACGAGGGTTCAAAACAAGTGATCTTGAACGCAGCTTCCAAATCATGAGCACCGGAGGCACCGTAAGATTCCACTTGTGTATGTGCAACAAATCTGACGCAACCCACCATGGCAGAAGAAAAAAAATTCCTACCACCAACACAAGAAGAGAGTGACAGGCTAAACTGACAACAACAGCAACTCAAGATGAACGAATTGAAGAATAGACACAATGCAGCAATCTTGCGCGCTTTAAAAACAATATAGTACATCTAATACCAAGTGAAAGCATCGCAAGTCTGTCTCCGTTGATAAGGAAGAAACCGATTCTAGGGTTCAAATGTTATTAACATTTATGAGTCCACAAGAGACACCTTTCTACCTCACCAAAATTCCAATGTTTATACGTTTACAGGAGATACCTACCTGTTTCTGCGAGGACCGAATCCACAAAAAGAGATTCGCGCTGCTGCAACGAGGTCCAAAAAAACCTTGTAAAGGATTTACGTCCTCTGACGGAGTTCCGGGACTCATGACAATCAGCCAAACAATCAGTACATATCAAGAGGAAAAAAATTCAATTCGCTAAACAAACAACTGCCACCAACAACCACTTTATCTAAGAAACCAAATGCTTACAAGCGTCGTCGCAGTGGAAGAGTCAAACAACAAGCTAGGTGCAATAACTTTGAGTCATCAATGTACAACTTTATCATTGATCAAAACCAACTAATTCAATTATACCTTAAATCTTTTATTTTAAACTCAAGATTCTACTTATTTCCAAACTCATAAAATAGAACAGTTGGAAGAAAAATATGCACACAACTCCACAATTGCAGCACTAAGCAAACCGTATTACATTTCACAACAGTAATATGGGACTACGCACCAAGGAAAAGCTGGTCAGCAAAAAGACGTTATTCAACATACTCTAGGAAAATAGTACGTCACTGTGTTACTCAACTTATAAACTTGCAATTATTTATTTTCAGTTACTTAATGTTTAATTGACGATCAAGGTCTTCTTAAACTCTCACGATGAGACTACCGTGTGCGTTAATCTACTAAGGTGCAAATTGATAAGAATCAAAGATTCTTATTGTTCTTGAACAAGCGGGAAGCTGAAATATTTGATTTGCTCCAACCTACCTTTTCTTCCGCGAGGCTTGGTCAATATATGCATACAACGTAAGTAACTTTATTTCTTCTTTTGCGCCACATTGTGGTAGCTGAACTGTTGAAACTACTTAAAAGCAAAGACATGTTGTGTATGTATATGGCCGGCTTCAGGATCTAATGCGCCCTGAGATAACTCAAATTTTTCGCCCCTGTAACAAGCAAATTAAAAAATTTTCTGAACTACAAAATTTAAAGTAAAGGAAACTGTTAGTAAGAAAACATTCATGGGTTCAAATAACTTAATACAATCTACAAGCTTAACTTGTTCATAGAATTCAAACCAAATCGGAAAGTCCTGAACAAGTCCAAAACATCTAGACACTTGAATATATGATCTTACCAATCCAAATGAAATTATTAAAACTGAACACAAATTTTCTTTAGCGATGGTTGATATCTCAACTGTAGAGCTTTTATCCTAGTTTTAGTTGAATTATCTAAAGTAAGAAAAAAACAACGAATATCGAAAAGACTAAAATCGGTATCTAATTTAGAGCTGGTGTATTCACGATAAATAAAAAAGTAACAACAATTTCCTGCTTCCAAAGAATTGAATAACAAAAACAAAAATAATAGTTTTTAACAAACAGCGCTCCCAACAACAACCACCAAACCGTAGAAAATTGGTTCAAAAGCAAGAAAGCAGATTGTATGCTATGGTCTTATCAAAGCTTTAATCTATAGATTCTATACAAAACCTTTATTTGCATACATGCAGCATTGGAGGCCAACAAAAGGAAATTCATATGAAAATATTTAAACGAATTTTGTGTAGATTTCGTATTTTGTGCAGATATGTATTGTCTTGATCTGTATGTACTCAGAGAAAAAGTTTCGAAACACTGTACTGAGAAATACTGCTCCAGACGAAGAAAATTCATAATTTTAAGCAATTTCGTATTTCAGAAAAGAAGAGGAAGAAAATATTTAATATTTCGGAATATTACGCTGATGCTAATACATAGTTGGAGTGTCGTTGGTATAGGTATATGTTGACGTTCTTTTTCAAAAGATAGTCTTGTAAAAGCTCGAATACGAAAGAGTTGACTTGTGATACCAATCAATTCACTCTTGCCAGGAGTAGCAGTAGATAAGCAAATCATAAGAGTATAACAAAACAAAACACAGTACTTATATCTCTCATTAGATGGAACCTTTCAGATCTGCTTTCTTCGTAGTCGAGTTAAATGACAAAAGCAAACTGATTTATTTCCATTTGCCTTTTCAAAATGCGGTTTAGATTTATCTTTATTGTTTTTTGCGTCACCATATCTATGCGCCCTGAAACAGTGGCCTTACTGGCTTAACGTCTAAGGCTAACCCTAGCTTATGTATGACTTTGCTCAAATATGATAATAAAAGCGGCTTCTTCTATGTACAAAAATAATATTGAATACTTTCTTTTGATCTTTGCATAATTAGAACTTAGATTGAGTTTTTAGTTTCGGTTGACTTCAGGCCAAGTATTTTTTCATTCTGTATTATTTAATCTTTTCATGCTGGACAAAAAACTCTTATGAACGGCTTTTTGCTTTAAAGAGGGCCATAGCTGCGAAAATAAAAAATTTAAAAAAAAAGTATGACCGAATAATAAGAGCATGGCATCGACTTAAAGTAACATTTTTTCAGATATAATTAAAAGGTGGATATTTCAGTAGCAGTTTTGTACTTTAAAGCTTTGCAGAGGTTAGAGATCATAATGATAAACGGAGATTCCAACCGTGCGCAAAGAAAATAAAAAAATAGCAGCCGGTTAGTTAGATTTCCATTTCTTAGAATCGATTAAAATAGAAGTGACTGCATCTGTCGCAAGTTTAAGCTTGTGAACCGTCTACACTGAGTACAACGTGGTTCCACAAGTGTTCACTTATTGTTTGCGCAAACGTTCGACTTGCTGTTATCTTTTCCAGTAAGTACATAGCTTAAGACCAATTAAGACTTTGGCAAACTATGTTGAAGCCAAACCAAACTACTCTCTAGTTACACGTTTATAGTTACATTTCCAAGAATCATATACTAAATTGAAAGGTTGTTCACATTACAAATTGTACCGGTAACTTGAACTATTGAGATTTCTCAACGAGAAATACTAAAATAACGGGAATAACACTTTTTTTCGTTTATTTCTAAAGTTTCTAGCATTGATTTTTCTTTTACCAATCATGTGTTTATTCCTCGATAAAAAACCAAACCTATTAGAAAGTAGAAAAATTGATACTTTCAAATATTCGGTTCCGAAAAATGTGAAACACCTAATATTCATACTTTGTTTTCTGTCTCAGGTTTCTTAACTTCGACCGTCTCTAAAACGGAAACGGTTCATAGCATGAAGTTGTGCAATAGTTTTTTTATTCAGGATGAAAAGATCTGGCCTAAACCATTTTTCATAAGGTGGTGTGGCAGTTTTCCAAAAATTTTAATTTTTGAATTCGTCTGCATATACATATTCGTCCTAGCAGCCAAACTTTCCTGAGAGCAAAAGTATTTTAAAGCGACGTCAAAAATAGCCAGAAAGTCAAAAACTTCTTAGAGATTAGCTTTCTCAAATTCACTTTAAATGATAAAAGTAAAAACATCTCAGACAATCAAGAACTGACGCAACGTTAACTAAAAGTTATTGATTTGTTTTTGTCTTTGTAATGAAAAGGATAAGCCAATTAGTTTGAATGGCATTTTGCTAACCCTTGCTCGTCTTGTAGTTTCGAAAGAGGTAAAACCAATTGACTTTTCTTGTGATTTCTAAACTATGGAGAGCATACTCGCATACTCTGGACCCGTGAGGCTTGACTTTTATTTGTTATTTTGTTTATTCCTTCATATCTACCAGTGCAGACAACGTTTAATTCAACTGCCATATCAATTGTTTGCTTCTGCTTTATCAAAGTAAGGCGTTGGATTCCTTTTTATTCTCAAGGCTGATCTCTAAAAAACTCTATAACAATATGCATCTGGTTAAAGTTACTAAAGAAAAGACTGATCATATCGAAGTAAGCAACGATTGATATCAACAATTATTTGTCTACCTCTACGGGTACCTATTTTAATTGAACCCAAATTGCAGGTTTGAAATTGAATGGAAATCAAACGTTGTCTGCAACCTCTTGTATCCAGACAGTCAGTGCACACATTTCAGTAGGACGAAATTAAGAAGGAGGACAATTAAGGTATTTACAAAGTCAGATTCTCTATTATCTGTACATCACCTGCTTTGATATTGGAAGACACTAAGAAAAAGTAAATAATGAGAGACGGCTAAAAGAACTTTTGCTTGAACTCTAGAAGAAGAAAACAAAGTCTTGATCAGTATAAACAGAGTGAGAAAAAATTGCAGACCGTAAGAAAAAATTGAGAAACTTCTGTATATTACTTGTATTTGTAATACTTTAACTTAGTGGTACAAAGATGCATAGGCAATCTATTGTGTTTCAAATACATTATTTTAACGAAAATTCGATTATAATAAATATACAAGACATGATTTAATTAAAATTGGATTATACATAATAACCATTTTAATCATGATAATAATCCTTAAATAAGATTACTTTCTATTCTCCTTGCTACAGTGTTTTACTGCTAATGTTGTAAGATAGACTTAATTAACTAAAATCAATAACTTTCTCGCAAAATAACCGCAAAAATTACAACAAGAAAAAGTGCTTTGAAGTGAAATTGTACCGATTAATGATAGCAAATGTACAAACGTACATAGAGCATAGAAACATCTACATATATTAATGTTATTTATTAAGGTATTCTGTTAAACAACATCTAATTAAGGACGGGAATGCCGCTTTATTAAATAAAGTAAGCAAATCAAGTTAAATAAGTGCGACGGCAAGAAGTGTTAGAATTCAAGCAGCCCGCCCTCATTAGTAAGTCAGAAGATGCATGGCCTTCTTTGCTAGTTAATGACATGACACGCAGACACGGCCTACTGAACGTAGAGAGCTTGGATGACATTTCTAATAAATTTAATTACTCTTTGAGTTAGTCTAATTTATGTCTATGATTTATTAAGTTTTGATTTATGTCTTCGAATTTCACCGAACTATTTGATCACATGCTCGTGCGACATTCATTCACTATTTTCTGATCAAAACGTGAAAGAATTGAAAGAATTTTGTAATTCGCATTTTATTCCTCGTCAAATGGGGTGAAAAGTATCTGAACTTAATCAAGTTTTATTAAACTTGTACCCTAAGTTAGCTGTCATGTCGGAGTTTGCTTTGGATCGGTTGGATAAGCCATCAACGACTTTAACGACAACCGAGACGAATTTTAACGAATTTTAATTAAACTTTTTATGAATCTGCAAATTTTAAAGATTCTCTCAATTAAAGAAAATATTTCTGCTTTTCTCGATTTATTTTTATTTATTAATTTAAATTTTTAGGAAGAATTGCTACGAAATTTTTCTAGCGGTTTGAATAAAAATAAAGCAATAAAAGATAACTTTAAAAAGCTAAAAATGTAAATGACACTATTAAGACGACGAATCAAACCCTAAACACCCTAAAAAAGCCATACATTTAAAGAAAACCGGTAAATTTTTCGAATTCCTGCATAGGCGGGCCACAACAAAAGGACGAAAACATTGTAATGCGATACTTCGGGATGAATTTAATGAACTTTCAGATTAGATAGACATCGCCTATAGGAAATCAAGTTTTAATGGTACATCAAGGATTACGTCGAGAATTTGATAATATGATATAACTAAAACCTTGATATTTGGTTGTTTGTTATTTGTTTTAATGGATTTTGATAAGAAATTGTTGGTTCTTAACTTAAACGCTTTGAGTTAAAGCCGGTTTTAATGTTTGGAGTTAAACGATTAAAATTTAGTTTAGTTTTTACGATATTCAAAGTACGTTTGTTGCATGCAAAATAAGATATCTATTCCTGTTTAGCATAATTATTCAGTTTATATCTTTACCTGTTTTGTTCTCTGTTAAAGCTTTTTATAGACGTTGAGATTTTTAGAGGTGTGTGCTTCACGCAATTAAACCTTGTCAATTGATACATACAAAAAGCTGAATTTAAAATTTTTTTAGATGTGATTTATCATATTTCTTTTCAAATAAAAGAAGCTATTCAAAACAATGCACTTAAGAATTAAGTTATTTTAATGTAAAAATTCTGGTAATAAAATGTTTTGTTCTAACTTTGCAGTAGCTATTTCTATTTATTACAGATACTAAAGTGATGATTTTAATAAGTATAAAAATCTTGTACAGATACCTCTATGAACTCTTTCTAAAATCAAGACATGAAAACAAATTTATTTATTGATAGTGGATAAAAACATTTTTTCTTCACTTTGTTGACAGTGATGGGCATTTTCAAGAATTAAGACTCAAGCTTTTCCCCTAAAACGCGTGAAGCACTCTTACAAAACAATGCCTTATGTAATCTAACATATGTAAACTATGGTAATTGACTTTTCATTGAATGAGGATTTTTGGCGTTGGCAATGTTCTAATTCAGTTAGAACTACTAACTGTTTATGAAACATTGAGTAGTTGTAACCCATTTGGGAAAGTCGTCATTCGACTTAAATTTTTATTTATGTATTTTTTGCCTTGTGTTTGGAATCAGGTACCCCAACAGTTGAATTCTGCAGAACACAAAAGTGTTTATTTAGGGTTACATTATCACTTTTATTTTCTCAGTACTTCCAACTATAAGTAACATGATAGTACAAGTTTCAATATGCGACCATGGAACGATTGCAAAGCTCTCTATATACACATAAGAAAATTTGTGAAATCGAGCAATATGACATGACGAATTAAATGATTTGTTAAAAAACGTTCCAGTTATGTTTTTTGCAACTGCACATTTAGTTTCTGTTTGTTAGGTAAGATAATTCAGTAGTGTAGCTAAAAGCTAGTTCTCTCTTTCATTAGTCATTTTCCAGTAGATCATTATGCTTGATGACTTTGCGCGGTCTTTTAGAACTGCATATGGACATCATGAGTGACACCATGCGCAGTTTACGAAAATAGGTCGGACCAGTCCAAGTTCAATTATACAGGGGAGTAATGAAGGATATCTAATAACTTATAACAAACTAACTTTGTAGATGCAGTTCTAAGACCGCGTGAAGTCTAGTAGAAGAATTGGTTTTTGACACATAGTAGCTGTGAAAGCCATGGTGATCGCAGATGATAATTTAAAGGAAAAAAATAACTTTTCTACCCTTACGATAGACTACTACTAATACTAACTAACATTTTGGTTAACCTTGCCAAGCTTTCCTATACTACACACACCCAAACTTATATGGAATCACTTTTTTTTCTTTCAAATATTTTTTTTTTAAATGTAGTATGCCAGTGAGAAGCACATTATACCAAAACAGTTTAATGAACACTATATACAAGTTTTCAGTAATTGTTGAAATTATACAAAACAGATAAAAATGTAAAAAGTAAATTACTATTCGAATGTTTTTTATTCTAAAGAAAAACACACTTTTTGCTATTTCAGTAATCAGTGTTGCCGCTTCTAGCCCTAATACAAGTTTCAATTCGAAGGAGCATGTTCCTACTAAGTTGTCAACTTCTTCTTGGGGTAGGTTTGCCCATTCTTCCAGAGCGGAGTGGATGAGTTGTTCCGCATTTGCTGGATTACCCATACAAGCTCTAATCCTTCTTTTAATTATGTTCCATAAATGCTCGATTGGGTTAAGATCAGGCGACTCCAAAACAGTGATAGCTTCTGTTTCCAAAAAATCTGTGGCACTTCTGCTAGTAAGCGGAGGTGCATTATCCTGCATAAAGATGAAATCTTTGCCTATTGCACCTCTCCACAGTCTAACTACGGGTTCTAGCACCAAATCAGTGTACCTGCGTCCAGTTAAACTTTGCCGATTGGGAATGAGGAGAGTTTTTTCTCCCATCTTAATGCCTCCCCAGAACATTACAGTCCCTCCTTGATATTTTGGAACGGATCTGGCAGTTTGGAGTCTAGCTTGTCTGTCTCAATCTCTTAGAATTCAAATTCGACGGTCGTCTGATCTAAAATCGATTCTGGTTTAATCTGAAAGAAAGACATTTTGCCAATCTTCAATTGTCCAATGTTGGTGATCAAGATACCAATTTTCCCGGTTGTTTGTGTTGCTTGGAAAACTCGGGAACTCTAAATTAATTTTGGGCACGAAATCTCTTTCGTACTGTTTCAACTGAAACTCTAACACCTGTAGCTTGTCTTTAGAGCTCTGTATGCGAAATGGTTGCATTTCTTCTAGCAATCAAAGATAAAAAAACGGTCCTGTCTGATAGTAGCTGTCTCGGCCCGTTCTTGAATGTTCCCAGTTTCAAGTACCTTGAAATGTTTTTGACACAACGCCCTGAGAGACGCCTAACGTTACTGCGATTTGTCTTTGTGGAATTTCCTGCTCAACATTAGCAATAACTTTTCCCCTCTGAACATCTGAAAATCCTACGTAGGGCATCTTACCTTTTCTTAACACAAATTTCACTTATCTCAATTGCTTCGATTTTACAACTGAACGCAAATGTCAAGATTTTTTAATGTAAGCATTTAGAACTGTTTTCATAAGTAAGTTTATTTTCAACAAGAACCTATTACTTCTTACTCGCATACTTAGTTTTTTCAATAAGAAAATTTTGAAAGAAAAAAAGTTATTCCGTGTAAGTTTGGGTGTGTGTACTTTGTATACGTTTTCACCAAATCTAATTAAGGAACATGATACACTAAAGCAGAGTTTGTCACAGAATTCTGTCGCAGTAAAATTATGCATGACAAGCTTGATAAAACAATGAAGGAAAAAATGAGTGAACAAATTCGCTTCTTTTCTGACGAGTTAGCTAAAGAATGCAAAGCTTCTTACAAAATGTCTTCTAGAGTCTTAGAAAAACACATCTATTTCACATACACGGGGTCGCCCAAAAAAGTCATTTGACACCAGTAATCAAAAAAACTAAGAAGAGAAAAATACACAGTTTAGTGCATTCGCGCATAAAGCATCTGAAATATATGCCGCAGAGACAAATTACGCATCGACAGGAAAGCGTGATATAGAAAAGTTATATTGGTTGTGAGTACCTCTAGTCCAAAAACAGTAAAAAGAATCGTAAATCACCAAGTGTTAGCACAGCAAGTGCATGTTATTTCTTCGAAGAAGCTTTAGCGCTTTTAATAGACCTAAAATTAACAAGACACCAATATGTTTCTTTACGAAACGGTGCAACAGAACGAAATGTTTATATTTATTCACTCCAGTGTTTTAGACGCTAAAGGAAAATGTTACCCCAAATTAAGGTCTATCAAAGTTACAAATGTGGCTGCAAAAATCAAATTACAAAGTTTGTTAGATCACACCACAATTCATCTTTGTCAAGTTGTAGAAGACAAAATACAAGAAATGCTAGAAGAATGTAAAGAAGACTTTTGCTTTCAAATAATGTACAAATGGGGCTCTGACGGCAATGGAAGTCATAGCATCTACAACAAAAGTATTTAGAAGCGACGATGGAAAGGCATAGTGACATTCTTATTACGTTCATTGTTTCATTACAATTTGTTTGAGAAAAAGCTGGAAATAAAAAAGAATTCTTTGGCAAAAACCTAGAACATTCTCAACCCGCTTTTACAGGTCAATCCTCTTCTAGTTTATTAAAAAAACAACAGAGACAATCCAAAAAGAATTGAATTGCACGTCAAATTCAGGTGCTGAAACTCGCAAGAGTATCTATAGGAAATACAAATTTCTATAAAACATACGTTACTGAAAACTATGGTTAACCACGATGAATAATGCTTTTCAACAAATCTGCTATATATGTGGTACTTGGTCGGTAATTATGAATGATTTGTATAATATCATACAACGAACTGGCAATACAAATTCCTATGTATTCGGTTTATGTACATTACATGCCCATATAAAATTTTTCCAATTTTAAAAAATGGCCCTAGCTTGCCATTGCCAAAAAGAAGAAAAAGAAAAAAATGGAATCAAGGAAACGGAGAATAATAGACCTGCTTCATTCTGAAATGCATCTTTTGATCAATATTCCAAAGCAAACTACTGGAATTACCAATGATGGAAATACTTCCCACAGGTTTTCTAGTGATCCTACAACAGCTGCGAAAATTACAGGAATTGATATTAGTTTAATTATACGCTTTTCGAATGTTTTATTAGTTCTCTCAAGCGATTATTCCATTAAAGTGCCAGCTTTTAGAGAATGCACTTTTCAAACTGATAACTATAAAATTATACGGTTGGTTTTATATGCCTGTCAGTATTCATAAGATATTGATATTATATGAAGCTAATGTCATTGATGCAATGCAATTCTAACCAAGATATATTAAATAATTTGTTAATTTTTTCTGACTTTGTGATATCTGCTATTCGTAAACTGCCTGCAAAGAAAACTAAAATCTTACATGCACAAGGGTTGCCTTTGTTGTTTTCCCCTAAAGATGAAACTATGAATTCGGATAGTAATAAAGACTAGTTTAGGCTTAAGTTTAATACGTGTATGTACGCATAATTATATTGTAGTAATTACTAAAAATAACTATTAGTTCCTATTGTAGTAGTACTTAGTAGTAATCTGTTCTTAGCTTTGTTTATTAAATCTATGGACATCGGTGCAAGGATCCTAATGTTAATATTCATGCTGAATTAATAAATTAACATATTTCTTTTGATGTATCTAGACATTAAAGCGTATGCGTTACAAATACTTGACCAGAATTTCTTATTTCGAAATTATGACCATTTTGCCCACTTAGATCGACGAAATCGATCACTGTGCGTCGGTACCCCAGTGGGTACTTAGAGGCAGCTTTAGAGTTTCTGATTATTAGCTTTTTTATGAGTTCAATCAATGTAAGAAGATCACCCAAGACAAATTTGTGCCGTAAGCAATTATCCATTGAATCCAAAATGGCCAGATTTGTCTTATGAATTAATGTTGATTTGTTAATCCGGTCTTTAATAAAATTCTATACGTAATACCTTATTTCAAATGTATATTTTCGGACCAAATTTGTAATACCACATTATCGACCTTCTATGTATAAACTGTTTACATGGCGTTCATGATAAGGCACTGTGGTTCCTTCAATACTATGGTAATCTTCAAGAGAAGCAAGTAACTCTTGATGATCTTACTCAGCAAGTGCTTTAGTTCTAAAAATCTCACGCTGACCATTCGTCTGGTATACAAAAATCATTCACATTTATCTGTGGAAAAAGAGGCTCGGAAAACAACCTTTTGTCGGTTCTTGAACTCTCCATCTCGGCGGCCCTGTTCCTTGAATACAGAATATTACCTATATTCGAGAATTTGACTTCTGTAAAGTGCAATAGCTGGTTTTTAAAAAATAGGATAATGACAAGTCTTCATATTCTCAGGTATCTTCATTATTATTTTTCTTCTAGTTGAAATAGGGTTGCCAAGCGTCATTTCTTTTCTTTTTTCGTATTGTTTTCTATTTGTTTGTATAAAATCTGGCAATCCTAAGTCAAAATATGAAAAATGACTAGTCCCAATGGCGCTTCTGGAATATTGAAACAGGAAATCCATTTCTAAGTGCATAGCACGACCGCGGTCAATTCTAATTCGACTTACAGATATTATCATCTAGTGGTTTCGATTTTCAACACCTGCATTCGCCTCAGTGCAGTGTCGAAAACTAAGTACTCCAAGTATTTTCTTTTATTTACTAATCTTATATCAAATTGTGCACTAGGCGAAAGAATTAATATAGTGATATTAATTAACATGATTCAATGTAATATCAATGAATTTCAGTTTCGAGAAAAAGAAATTAAATAAATACTCAATTTTGCTTTTCAACATGTAGAAAACCCCATCCCTGCAAAATTTCGCAAAATCTTGTATTACGTTGTATACTGGTAGGTGACTATTATAATGTATGTTAAAATGAAGGCCAGTTAGGAAGTGTTTTTGATTAAACCACCATAGAAATATACATAATAGTTACAAAAACAATAAACTAGTAGTAAGCTAAATTAAAACCACCAGGTTAGGCAGGACAATTCTGCATTTTCAAGTCTGTACTGTGAAGAATCTATGTGCGAATACTAAAGATATCAATGCTGGCTTTTTTTGAATTCTGTCAAAGATACTACCCTGCTTTTTCGTCCAAGTCAAGTTTATTTCAATCAAATTAACATTAGCTGAAAGCAAAGCTTTCAAGGAATAATTATTCACACCAAGGCAAAATTTTCATGATATTTGTGTCCAGAATATTTATAAGCCAAGGTTGGTGCTTTTAATGAGGTGTTTTGTTTGAATTTGATCAATTACAAGATCAAAGGAAGCTTGTACAGCAGCAGTGCAGTTAGCATTATACTGTTGGAGTGCTTCGAGCAAGAAAAGCTTACTCTTCCATCTCTTGTATAAATGAATATCATGCACATAAAACACTAACGGCATTCATATCGACGCAACGCACAAACTACTTAAAAAACATTAAATGAATTAGGCACACTCATAATTTTCTAACTATAGTAAAATACAAGTTTTCTTCTATTTCGCTACTTTAATAATTTCTTTTGGTTAATAAATATGAAGGTTTATTTAAATTTATCTTTGTTATCACTATGCTTTGTAATAAAAAGGTATCACTGATTTAGTATATACATAATGTCTACTGTAAAAGATGACTGTTTTGTTATACTTGTTATACTTGTATAACATATGTTAAGTACTACTTACCACACAACTATTACGCAAATTTAATTGCCGTGACAAGCATTTATACTCCAACATCATCCTCATTTAACAACACTAAAAATAGTTATCAAATGGGTACGCTTATGCACTGTTAGTTAAGATAATAGGAATTACATACTGTATTTATACATTTATTATTTTATTTTAATGATAGTATTAAAGTTACACAGGAAGACGTACGTAAAACAGAATTCATTAAAAATTTAACATCTTATTTAATTGGTGCTTTTAGAGATTTTTGTTGAAAATGTTTAATTCAAGTACCATAGTTATAAGATTTTTCATTTTTATGGTGAATCTAAATTGAGATTTCTAAGAAATACTTCATGTGGATATAAATGCAATAATATTAATAAATTTACATAGAACATTTTTGTTTTTTACACGCTAAGTTTTAATGTACAAGAATCAATCTTGTAATGAGAAGAACACATACATTACCAACACTTTCTTTAAGCACTATAGTACATATGTTATTTTTGTATTTATTATTTCTACGTAGATTATTATGAGTATAGTATGGCATCAATATTTTTAAAAAATCTAAAAATTAATAGCTATAATTATATCTAGAGATTTGCTGAACTTACAATGTTTGCCATGAGATTGAGATATGTATATAGTCAATATCTTGATCAAAGGCAGAGATTAGCATAAAACAGGAGTGGCATTTCTTGAACTAAAATATGTTATAAGTACCACTAGGAAGATAAATGTTTATTTTACAATGTTATCATGTATTTGCAAAAACCATCACTGTTGCATTTGTTCATAGGATGCAGCGCCTTCCAATAAAAGGTATACTAACGAACATGTTAAATTATTAATCAAATTAAATAAAAAGTCTATAAAACAGTAGATAGCATAATTATTATAGTAAAAATCACACACTCTTTCAGAAATGTTGGAAGGAAAAATACAATATTGTAGAAGGCATTGTGAGATGATAGGTCATGAAACTATAGCAACAGTCTGCGTTAGCTGACCAGAATGTGATTTAGAATTTTGTACTGCATATTCTAAGTTTGCTGTCACATAATTTATGATGAACTCGCTAAGTATTCAGTATCAATACTTATCTTAAGCACATTATTCATCTGAACTATTGACTGATTCACTCACGCTGCTATCTGTTTGGGTGTTTGCTCCGTCTTTAAACAAATAAAACAACATTTTTTGACGTCATCCCCAAGTTTGCTTTTGTTCAATTCAAAAAGTAGGTACAGAAATAGGTGTTCAACATATAGAGCGTAATTAGTCAGATTTAGTATAGACTGGTGCTAAATTCAAGGCTTAATGTACAAAGTACAGAAGTGTTCAAGTTGTTAAGGGTGTTTCTAATGTACAGGAAATCTAAAGAACTGTTCAACTTGATCCGATTTTCGACATAAGGAGGTTTTACTGCAGGTATGTGTTAATAGAAGTTAATGATAAAAGTCATATAATATCTTTAAATAATTATGATCAGTTCACATTGTCAATCATGGCCGTCTAAAGAAAAAGATTCTTTAACAAAACCGGAAATTAAACAGTAGTCTATGATCTATCATCTCAGAATGCTTTTGACTTAGTTAGTTATATTGTATCTAGAGCGAAAGGTACACCTTCTCATTCGCATTCTGCATGTTTAATTTTCTTGTCTAATTTAGAATGTTCAATTTTATTTTTGTCTTTACACAAATTGAACTTTCTCTTCTGCCATCTACACGATTCCCAAGTCAGACATACCTCCCTACAGCCTGTCCACTTACAGGTTCATAATCCTCTTCAGCGTCATCGACAAGAATTTGGAAATCTAAACTGATAAACTTATTTAAACATTTAAATCTTATCGAACGATAGCCCAGTCATTTTGGAATCTTTTTATGCCTTGGTTTTTCTATAATAGTTCCAAAAACTTTTTCGTACGCTCGTAAGATTTTAAAATCTCGTTTTTTGTAAATATTTCGAAAGTTGTTGATACTCTGGCAAAAATAGCTATTAAGTATCGTAAATTAAGATTTGAAGATTCTCTACCAAAAAGTTTCTATACGTTTCTTGATCAAGTCAATATTCTGTAAACCTGGTACAAATACTTCTAACCGCGTATTACTATTAATACACTGGTCTTTGAAGTTTTAACCTTCAAAAAGCTAAAATTTATGTTAAAAAAGTCATATGTACTACCCTTTGCTATAGGCGAATTGCAAACTGCCGACGTCATCGCTTTTCCATGCAAGAAATCTAACTATGCATAACTTAAATTAATAACCATTTGTTGGATTCCCATTCCTTTAGTGTCAAGTCGTAAAAAATTACATAAATGAGGACTTGGTGAGATTTCTAACTTTCACAGCTTTATCATAGAAGTTCCTGGCTTTTCTTACTATTAAAATATTTTCCTAGGTTCGAACCAAATAAAAAACAAAATGTTGAAATTGTTTCATATTTTCGTCAACATTTTGTACGACCTTTTGCACTGTATCAAGACTATTGACAAAAAAATGGTCAAATCTAAATTGCTAAATTTGGTTATATCACAGCAACAAGTGGCATGAGAGCCCTATTCCCTCAACTTCATGGAAAATCAGATTTCTCATGTCATTTATTGATGTGATGTGACAAAATTTAATAATTTGTATTTGATTATCCTTCCTTTTTATATCAATAATCTTGATAACGTACAAAAAAACTTGAAAAACGTCGACGACAAAATAAAACTAATTAAACTGCTCAACAATTGAAGTGACCCATCAAAAAAAAGACACAAGTAGTTATAAAAAAATGACCATGGGTAACTTTGATTTTGTTTTTATATATAATTCTACATTAATTTTGAATATTTGGTTGGATGTTTATTTATGTACAAAACCAAATAGTAATTGACCAACTTCTCTTTGAGAATTACCTTGCTGTACTAAACGGCAGGCTAGATTTAAAGTATCTTCGTTTAACCGATTAGGCAGCATACTGGCATTATTTAGTTATCAAAATAATTGATATTCTGTATCAAAAATCGATTTTTGAAAATTCTGTAAATTATATCCCTACGCACTCGGGAACTAAATTACTTTTCAAATTATTCAATTCTAAAATTTTTATGATTCTACAAAACAAATCTTACATCAGAATAAAAGAATTATTTATAAATTACATGTCAACAACCGTTGATGCCTTTCTCTTTCTAATAAACACGAAAACATAATCTTTTTTTTGGTAGGCCACTTCAATTGTTGAGCAGTTTAGTTAAAGTACTAACTTCAGCATGCAAAACATAAATTTGCTTTTCACTTTGGTACTAAAATGCAGATGTCGCACCTAGAACAATGTATTGCAAAATTTGAATAAATCTCGGCTTCTACCCCTAAAAGTGGGGTGTTAATTACTTCTTGAAGAGTAAACAACAATGATGACATTGTTTGGGACGTTCACAGTTTGAGTTTCTTGTTTTCATATTTACTGTAATTTTTTGGAAGTTAAAGCAAAACCACTTTCTTGAATAAAACCGTTGTTATCGTAACATCCGGAAACGGTCAATACATCAAGAACATTATAGACTCCGTATTTAAGTAATCCTCCATAATTTAGCAATGATTTGGATGAAACGGAATTTACAATTGTGAATCATATCTTTGAAGTTAGGGAGAACGATGATACCAACATCTGAGCTTACAGAGCTTTTTGCGTAGTATTGCGCATCTGTGGTATGTCAACTATGGCTAAATTTTTAATTAACGTTAACTGTTTCAACGTTAAAACGTATATCGTCAGTATAAGGTTAGAACTCTCAGCGCCAGTTAAACTACAAACCATGATTTTAACAAACAAACCTTTTTGGCAAAGATTCGCAGATCTTTATTATTCGAAAGAACTACATTTACTGTAAAATCAACAATTTTCTAGATGGTTGAGCATAAAAGCAGCTGGGAACTAAACCCTTCCGCAGTAAAAGCAATACTATTATTACTATTTGTGTGTTTTCAAAATGACTCCCCAACATTCTGATGTTTGAAGCATTAGTAGGATAGCATCTCCAAGCATTAAAAGCCTTTTTGGGTTGGTTATACTTTTTTTTTACTACCGCAAGTTCTTGACCATGAAGAAGAGAAACAAAACTATTATACGTGCAAACTGTGTGTGTTAAAAACCGGCCTATTGTTATTGAAAAGACAAATGGCTAAAATATTTCAGAATGCAGTGGGCGAACACCGACGACAGCAGCTAAGACATATCAAGAGATGTGTTGAAGTTTCACTAAACACTGCTTCCTGCTTTATGATAATGATTAATAGCCTTCTGTCTACAAACAATATCGAGTGTCCGGAGAGCCTTTTTGAGAGTATACACCGCTTAAGCTGACGTTGCTCAAAGCTCAATGATTTTTCCAATTTACTTTTTTTTTGTATTGATACTCGTAAAACAATCCTAAAGCTAGCATCCGACTTGCATTACTATAGTAGGTCGATGACACAACATTATAGGTGTCTATCTGCTGATTTTAAGATTTTTTTTTGAAGATTTTCCACGGAGAAATTTGACCCATTCGTTCCCACCACAAAAATCTTTGTAGATACAAACGTTTTAATTTTGCAGACAAAACTTTTCAATGTTCGCCCTTTGCTATCTCCTACAGTCTGCTACCTGAATATGTTTCTTTTTCTTGGGCTAGTAGACGAAACACAACGTTTACTCATTGTATACCATCGCTGCAACGTTGATCGTCAAATTCCGTGGTCGCATTTCCGACTACCATCCTTGCTCTGCTTCTCATGTGCAAAACCTTGATTTACCCAATCATCAATTACAAATTCATCGGTTTTGCTACAATTTCTCGTCAGTTGATCAAAAGATTCTCAACTTGGATCGTTTCTACACATATATACCGAGGTGGTTTTCCAGTAGATGTGCGGTTAGAATTTCTACAAGAACACTGCACTTAGAAACCCTCCTCATTTTCAAAGAATTCAGGATTTCTCGGGTAAAATAGCACTTTAGACTTGTCAACTCTGAAGATGTTTTTATTAACTTCCTACCCGCCCTTTGGCCACGCTTTTATTCCTAATTGCTATCTTACCAAATTCTTCAGACCTTCATCACAGTCATACCTTCTATCACCAAAATATGAGAAGCCAAAAACCTACTGGAATTTAGGTAGTGAGACTCGAAGAATATTCGTTTTTTCCTTCTTCTCTTCTGTTTTCCTACTGCTCTTGCTGACACCAATCATCGTCAATTTCCAGTATTGGAATGATCAGAGAGAGAACGCCACCGCTAACACGGAAATGCAAAATCATCAAGTCGCGAAAAGATTAACTTTGATATTCCTTGCCTTCATTGTTGCATCACTGCCATTTCCATATCTTCATCAATTAAATTAGGTAACAGTAGTATTAATATGATTATCATGCAATTAGAACATCATAATGGACTTGCTAGATAACTGACATCAATTTAACTATATTAAATGAAATCTATTACATCTATTAAACTTTGTGAACTATTAATCGAAGAAGTCATGGAGTAAATGAAAATTATTTAAATGAAGAAGCTGAAATCTACTTCGTTGTTTTTGAATGAGCTTTATTTCATGATTTTATATAAGAACAACAAGCATTCTTTTTCTCGTTTTTATACCACAGTTTCTAGAATAACCTGTTAATCAATTTAGTACAACTAATTAATTACATAAGCATTCTTGCATGTCAAAAGAGATACAAACAAGCTCTGAAATTAATAATAAAAGATCTGATAACGAGCAAAAAGCTGATTGGCATTGCCTTTATTTATTTGAATTTGACTTATAGAATGTTTATATTTGTTTTTTGTATTTGTATTATATATCTTTGGCGAAGTTGAGTGAAAGTGATGTCGTATTACAAATAACTAAAGACTCTGTGTGATATATCTACAGGCATTTGGGAGGGTGTTAATGATTCAAACATTTTCTTTGTAAACTGTGAACTAAATAAAGAACCAAATTGCCTTAATACGGTAGATAACTACTAATTAACACAAAGAAATTAATTGTTTTTACCATCTGCTTAGTCTAAAACACTCTAAGCTATGCTAATAACCAAATTACCTATTTTGAAAATTTCAAAATTGATGGCGAATATAGACAGAATGACTACTATTAATGGCAAATACGCAAAAGAAATTCTAAACGTTTATACCCTAATGATAATTATGATTTATGTTTTAGGGCTTATTATAATAAATTGTTCGGCTCATTAAAATTAAATAATCCGTAATTTTAAGCAACATTAACATAGTAACGCTGTAATTTGTAAATGTGCACACAAACATACCACGTTTTAAATGACTCAAGCACATTTTGCGGCACCTGTCTCTCGGATTCTCTGTGTAGAAAGATTTATGATTTGTGAGTTTGCGTTTAAAAAGTGTTCTTTAAATTAGTTCTCGGTGAATAAAAATTCCATCAGCGCAATTTTATACCAAAAGTGGTAAAATTCCACGCATTAGCCTTCTGTCTTCTAAGGAAAGAGGGGTAATTAGCAGCGCATTCTTTAAAAAATTGTGTTGCTAATAAGTGGATTTTTAGTACTTATTAAGGTTTTTTAAATCCATATTTGGCGGATGATTTACAAAACATTTAAATTAATAAGAGCAGGTGATCTAGATTAAAAGGTTTCATTGCATTTGTAGATAATAGCTTTTCTAGAACTCATAAAGTCATTTTAATTACACGTACTATGCACTAAATAACGTCGCAGTATAAAATTCTTTTATTTTAGTTTTCATAAGATAGAATTTAATTTCTACCAAATGTTAAACTGTAACTATGTTCAACACGTCAAATGAAATGCACATTTACGTAGACAGTTCTCTAATGCAATTTCAACTCAGCTAATCTCACCGAAGCACATTATTAGTCGCGCTTCCTGCGATCTACGTTATCTGGGCAAGTAAATTGCCTGGAGTACGCCTCGATTTACCTGTCGGCAACTTAACTGAGCTTTTACTGACTGTAATGAGCAAGCCTCGTATTACCAACGAGCGTGATGGTACTTTAAGTGACTTTCGGTAATTTGCCTAAACACACACTATTAATCTGTGTGTAAAACGCGTGAACTCCGTGTACAACTCGCATTTTGTCGTGGGTGTGATTATTTTGGTTAATAGGTGTAAATAAAGCGCTATAATTTGATGGTTGTTGGGCGCAATTGGATATTTAATAAATGGCTTTCTGTTCTGTTCTTCATGCATTTCGATTTTTGTTGAATAACACGTTTTGTATGCCTGTATTTGTTCTGTGAAGTTGATATAAATGATTAAAATGAAATTAAGGTAAATTATAAACGAAACCTTGTTGTTTCACACTTTAAGTACGTTATTTTGGAGTTATGGAAAACGCATTTAGTTAATTTCTATATAATATTGAACTTTCACTTTTTTCCTGCAGCCTTTCTTTTTATATTTTTCTTGTGTTTTAGATCATAAATACAATAAACTATTGAATTCTCACTAGGCAAATGGTTTCAATAAATAAATAATTGTGTATTATGCGTTATACAAATACCATTCTTATTATTTTTATATCCTGAAATAATAGACTTTCATAATACTCTTGTTGTTTATGTATAGGCTCTTGAAAGTAATTTCATTCCGCGTTTCATTGTATGTTTATTATGGGAAAAGCGTGAAGACAATATACTAAGGCAAGTAAACCAAGCTCAAAATTGGAATTTAGATAATCAAGTTTTCTAAAAGACGAGAAGACCCAGAAGACCCTATAGAGTTTAGCAAATTTGTAAGTTAAGAGTTCTGGATTAATTGGTTTGACTTTACTGGTTTTGTTTATGGTCAAGGACAAATTCTTAAATAAACACAGCCAATTGTTCTCCTTCGTTGTGCAAATCAGTGAAATTATTTGAAAGCCAGAACATCAGAAAATCTAGATAACACATGATTTTAACATAAAAAAGGCCTTTCTTGTTGGCCAAATTTTCTCATTATCGTAGTTGTTGATACGTCTTGGATCAAGAAATATAAACTCACTCGGTTATGGTAGCGTATCCTGCAATATCTAAAAGTCACATCTGATAAGGTCTTAATTAAAATTTTAACTTGCATAGATCATCTTTAATCTTGGTTGGAATTTCTCAAAAATCAATTAAAAGAGTTCTTTTCTCGAGAAATGGTACCAATGAACATTAGCACGATGGAATTATCTAGAATCTATACCTTTTCACAATCCTCAATGTCTTTCAACACCTAAAAACTTAAGAAAGCAAAAATCTAAAAAGGAACATGTTATTTTGGGCTTTGCTTGGTTTTCTTCTTGAAAATTTTATTTGTTCATTTATTTATAGTGAAACAGCATGCGGTTAGTTAATGGAAGCCTAACCAGATAAGTAGAGTCTTGCTTGTATAGAAATTTGGTGGTGATTAAATTGCCAGATCTATTGATTACAGAAGAGAATGATACTAATATTTAACGCAGAGACGTAACCAGATCGAATCTTTAGGGTGGGCTCGAGAAGGGCTTATACTCGTAAATCTTTGAGTGGGCCTAAAGCCATCACCACAATTATTAATATAATATTTACATCTGTCAAATTTATTTTAGTCTTAAAATGATATTTAAACGCAAAAAGTGTGCTCACATTTTTTTGGGTGGATATTAAGTTTAAGTGGATGTGTGCCCACCTAGATCCACTCGTGTTTACGTCCCTGATTTACAGACTTTTGTTCAAATTGTGAAAATAATTTTCTTCATATATTATTCTCTACTTCTTTCCCTTTTCTCTGTCAAATCCTAGTTAGAATCAATGTCTTCCTGCTTCCTTCCTCATACTGTCCAACCATCGTATATGAGAACTTTTGCGCTTTTCTTATGTAGTGTGTTGACCATCTCTAAACTAATCTGACGTTTATACCTCTCAGTTCTGCCTACGTTTTATAGGTACACATTACCACTTAGTTTCAATATTGCCCCTACCATATCTGTTACATTTGTTTGCTTTCGGGCGTTTTCATTTTTAACCGATTATACTAATCGTTTGATAATATTCAGCATCTTCCTCTTTATAACTCGTTGATTTACTTCTTTCTGCTCGCTATAGTCTTCAACCCACTAGTTGTCGCTCCCAGTGTGTAAGCCTCCTAAACTTTGAGTCGTAAATCTATTGATGTTTCAGTACTGCTGAGCACAATAATTAAATCTTCCGAAGGCACCTAAAGACTGTAAGCGTCGTGATTTATACTTAAAATCATGGTTTCTAGTTTTTGAATGTTTTTTGAACAGATAATACAGAGTGATTGTAAATCAGTGAGGATGGTTTGAACTTGGCCCCACATTTAAGTTATTTTCATGTTGGCACTGCTTGTTCACTTTTTGCAATCTGTCAAATCTGTGTTGTTTACAAAGTATAAGAACAAACAATACTATATAACCTCAAAAAAGATAGATTATATTAATTGACAGATTGCAAAAAGTAAACAAGTAGTAACAACATGAAAATAATTTAAATGTGGCGCCAAATTCAAACCATTCTCACTCATTTACAATCACTCTGTATGTACTAAATTGTTTCTTTACGTAAAGAAGTACATAACTGAATATATCACCATGGTTTCATGCCTAATAGATCCACACCTTAAACTGTTTTTATTTACCAATGATATGTACAATGTTTTTAAAGTAATTCTCAGTTGTTAAGGTAGATTATAACCTCCTATTATTTAGGCTTTCAAAATGTGGTATTTGCGGCCGTACCTTGGACTTGTTTTCCTCCTACTTACAAAGATGTAAACCTAAAATTTGATAATTCTTATTCTAAACAATATACGTAACATAAATTCTGGTGTGCCTCAAAGGTCTAACCTGGGTCTATTGCTCTTTCTCTTCTTTATTAATGATGGACCTAAGTCGAATCAGAATTCCAAATGATTACTGCCTGCAGATGACACGAAGATTTCCAATAGAGTGAATACGGCTCAAAACTAAAATAATCTTTAAAATGATCTTAATTGCGCCGTAGAATGGAGTCTCAGTAACAAACTGCTTCTCAATGTCACTGTCACATTCTAACTTTCACGAGAAAGACTGAGATTTCAAAATTTAAATATAAAATTAATAATGCTTGTTTGGAATGTATCACACGAACGATAGACTTTGTAGTAACCTTACACTGTACTTTAAGTTTTAAATTTTAATATAGAGCACTGGGATTTATTAGTAGAAATTCTGTTTTCTTTTCAAGCTTTCAAAAGCGTTTCAGGCGGTTTCTTTATTTTAAACAGTATGGTGTCTATCCACAGGGCCGTAGCTAGGGGTAGGCAGAGTAGGCACCGGCCTAGGGACGCAAGAGGCAATGGGCGTCATAAGAGCGCTAGGGAAAAAGGTAATTTCTTCGTACTAAAAGAAACGCAACTAAATAAAAGATCATAATAAAAAAAAATTGTCGTTTAAATTTACCTGTTCCTTACATTTTTTTGTGCCTTTTTAAACAACACATGAACAGCAGCAGTAAGAATTGAATTTTTAATGAATTTATGGTTGTTACAAGGACACTAAGTTTTAATGCTCAACACATATTTAGGATTCTCGAACGGGTAAGTTGGAAAAGAGATAAAGACTTTTCGGACTTTTGGTAGTAAAAGGGCCTGCACGTGGAGATCATTTAAAGTGCTATCCTATAACAAGGAATAGACAGTTTTCTAAAAAATCTTTCTACGCAATCTACCAAATGGAGATAGTGTTCACAGGAATTGAATTTCTTACTGTGTAGAACGCGATGGAGTTTATTGTTTTCCTTGTTTGTTGTTTGGACTAGTACCCAATTCTCTGTACCGGAAGCAGAGTTTAGGGACTGGCGTAATAATGGCCCCAGAAGAAAATCGCACGAGAATTCGGCTTCCCATAAAAAACGCGTTATCGAGTTAAAAACTTTTCAAGGGAGTATTGGCTAAAATCACTTCGTTACTGAAGAAATCCAAAACAATAATTATTTCAGAAACGGAGAAGTGGAAACATATTTTAAAATGCATTTTGGATGCAACTCTGTTTTGCATAAAAACAATGACGCCTTGGGAGTATCCGTTGAAAAAATTGGACACATAAATTCCGAAATAAATTAGAATATTGTTCAGCACACAAATTAAATTTAGTGCGTTACTCAGTTAACTATGACATAATCATCTTTTTTGGAATAATCCAAAATCTTTTTGATTTTTCTGTACATTCTACAATCAGATGGGATAAACTTAAATGTACGTTGAAATTAACATTAAAAGGATTTAGTGACACGAGGTGGTCTTCTAGAACATTTGCCCAAAGAACAGTCATCACTCGATTCAAAGACCTTCTAGCACCTCTGCAAAAAATAATTAATACAGCTATTTACTCTGAAGACATGAAAAATTTTCTCAGGCATTTCGAATTTGTCATTCTTTTGGTTTTTTGGTATTCTGTTTTGGAAAAAATTAATAAAGTAAATCTTTTGCTACAAAAGAAGAATGTGACGGTTGACATAATGTGCAGATATATCAAAGGATTACTGGAAGAAATCAAGAATTACAGAAACAATTGTTTTGCTAAAACTGAGAGAGCTGCTAAGGATAATTATGCCAGAATTGTGATATTCCTATAGAACTCAAAGAAGTGTCTAAAACAAAAATCAAGAAAATGCCTGCCTGGGGAGCTTGGAACTGACTCTAGCTTGACTCTAGATGTGAAACAAAGCAAATAATACTCCACGTTGTAGATTCCGTAACTTCCCATTTATGTTTTCGTTACGAAAAATTAAACGAACTCGAAGTTGATTTTGAGTTTTCAAATAGTGCGTTGTTTTTAAAGATGAACCTCAGCGACATAGAAAAGTGTATTAAAGATTTGTGCATAAAATATCCCAGGAACATAGACTCCGTCGAGTTTCTGCAAGAAGCTGAAAGTTTCAGATTCCAGGCTCAGAATCTTTTTAAATTTCAAAGCCAATATTTGAAAATTTGAATAAGTTTGATTTACCATACTTGTTGAGTATCCTAATTTTTCTACAGCAATACAAATATTTTTAACTATACCTGCTTCATGTGAAAGATCGTTTTCCAAATTAAAACTAATTGAACACTTTTAAAGATCGGCTATGTCTCAAGAAAGACTGTCTCATACAGCCCTAATCTCTGTAGTGCATTGGGGGGAGGGGGACGCAAAAATGCCGCCCTTGGCTATAATAAAATTTTGTTTATCTCCAGCCCTGTCTATCCAGATTACTTAACTGTTAAAACTTGTGCGTTACGTAAGACATTCAACATTATGTCCTTGCACGATAGGTGTAGGTATTTTAGCTTAATGTTCTCCTTTAGGGTGGTAACTGGTATGATCCATTCAGAGGAGTTGATACTTTTGTGTAGTTTAAAGATACCCAGCAGAACTTTTAGGCGTTTCAGTTTATTTCATGTACCATTCTGCTGAATATCACATTCAATGTCTTCAATAAAATTGTTAAAATTACTTAATTACGTCATTTGTTATTTGGAGATTGATACTTTTAACATAACTTTTAAGAATTTTAAAATGAACCTTCCCAATCTACTTTTTAATATATAAGACTGACCCTTTAGTGTATATTTCTTTGAGTAATTTATTTATGCTACACTCATTGTTAAATACCTTACTAATACTTCTTGTACCCATGTTTAATTAATTATCTCTTATATTTTTTATATTATCAGTTGTATAAATTCCATGTAATTAAGCAGAAATGCCTGTGTAGAATATTTAGCAAACTCTAGATAATTTGAATAAGGGTCGTTGATACTTGTATTTTTGTCATTCCATAAAGCGTTTTAAATAGATCTTCTGATGCCACGCCGTCAGTGTAATTTAGGCGAGATCGGCCTTAGTGTGTGGACCCACCCTTATATTTGGATATAATAATCCAGTGGTCTTATACTTTTTTCGTATTCGCCTCTCTATTTTGACCTGGATAAACTTGAGCCCTCCTTAATTAATTAACAGTTGGCAGCTGCTACAAGTAATACCATCTGTATGTTATTCTTTACATACCTATTTCAGCGAGATTTATTTTTCAGTTATTTTTGCTGCAAAGCCTGCTATATTAGTAAAGCTTACTACTTACTTGTTCCATCAATTTTTTTGGAAAATATCATAAACCAACCGATGACTCTAGATTTTGTCAATATGCGGAAGGAAAGTGAACATTAGCTTTAACCAGCATTACCAGTGCTGGAGAGAAATCTCCAGGTCTGTTAATTTTACATTCAGGGGTTTGTAGATAACCAGATCATCTTATTTAATTTATCAGAGATGGACGAAGAAGAGCCAAGCTACAGTACAGCATAGATGAAAACACAGGTAAGGTTTATAAGTAAGCAGGGGTTGATACGAGATCCAGTCACTTACAAGGCAAAGGTATTAAACGACAAGTTAATAAACTACTTCAGGCTAGTGATTGATAAAGGACTGTTATTCGTAGAACACTGCAAAGAGCTGAGAAAATAAAATGGTAACTGAAAGCATAGAGGGCAACCATAACATGTGAAAAGAATTTGGAAATCTCGTCCCTACATACGTATTTAGGATTATTTATATATTCAGGGTATACGTAAGGTCGATATTTGTATGCCGGGCAGAGATACTATAGAGGTGATGACAAAAAGATCGGACAAATGAAAGTGTTTGTTTATTTTACACAATATTTTTTTTGGCACAGATTTAGAACTGCTGTAGTAGTCGGTTTCAATATCACTACCTTAATTCTACTTACGAAGTCATAGATGTTCATCGCTACTACTGAATATTTGGAGACACTTCTAATATAATATAATAATAATATCGGTCGTTTCTGAAAATGTCCGTGTTCTCAGTGAGTCAAAAGCTTTGTGGAATTTAATAAATAATAATAGCAAAATCTATGAGATTATTTTTATTTAGATGTTTTTTCGGACTTTGTAGTATCCATGGCACTAAAGTCGTTTTTAAAACCTAGTAAGTTATATCGATCAAAGCTTGTTAATCGATTTGTTATTATTCTAATTAGTTCAACTTTGTTATAGTGCCTACGGTCCTATTTGGAACTGACTTTTTTGCATAATTGACCAATTATGGAATAACACTTAAATTTTACGACTTCAGGTAGTAAAGTATATTCCTAAACAAGTGTAAAGTTATTAAAAGACAATAACTTTCGACTTATCTGAGACTGTAAATTTTAAGTATTATCTTATAATTGGCCAATGGTACATAATAAGTCAATTGCAGAGTTTAGTCAAATGAAGTATAAGAGCGTGTGCATTAGGAGGTTTACAGGGCGATTAATGTTTGTATTTGAAATGTACCCATTTATTTGTTCTCTAACTGTAGAATTTTTCTATTGTTTATATTCATGGTAACCTTAACCTCTTCTTTTATTATTATTGTTTTAAGGTTAGAAGAAGCACAAAGTTGCCTAGAAAAGCTCTTGCTCACTTGCTCGACACTATACCAAGCAATGTGTTTTAGCGGCATCGCTCTGGGTTTGCATTGGGAAAGTGTGGGATTTTCTCACTAAGGTTTTCCGTACTATAAGTAAATATCAGAACAATAATCTCTACGGAATTAATTATCTTATCTTCTATATCAGCTTTACGGTTCACCCTTCTCAAAATGTCCATTTTTGACTGAAAAGCAGCCTCTGAGTTCCTATCCCAACCAGCTAATAAAACACGATGAACTTTCTTTTATTCGAAAAATACTTTCTTTATCTGCCATGAGACTGTTCTTATTAGTTTTTTATTTTGGTTGTCTTTTGTTTTGCAGTTGTCACTATACTTGTTAGTACTAGCATGTTTGCATTTTATTCTGAAACCTGTTGAATTATTTTTATGTTTAATGTTCTTTTTGGATTTTTCTTTGACTGCTTTACTTTTGTAGCTATAGATAACTCTTTACTTGTATGTACTTACTTATTTACGTATTTGTGCAAATACCTACATAGCTACTGCTTGAATGCAACTTTTGATTCTATTGACAAAACTATTCACTTTCATTTCATTTAGTCTCTCAGTTTTTTACGTATTCTTTTTGATTTTTACTTAATTCTTGTGTAGTTTGAGTTTCCAAAGTAGCTCATCAGTCTATCTCAAACAAAGCTTTTACCGTGATCGCTTGTTTTGTAAACTCTGTTGAGGACTGGCAGTCTTGCCCATTTGTATCGTTTTTGGCTTTCTGCAAAAGGCACCCAAAAAGTAAAAGTTGCTCGCATACATAAAATTTTCAGTCATGTTTCTTACATTTATTTTGCATCCTGGTTTATTTTGCTTGCTTAAATTGGAAATTCTAACATTCATTACCTTATGCAAAAAGTGGATCTACAACAACCTGCATTTTATCCAGCTGTTCAACACCTCCCTTTGTACATTCCTATATCACAATCTTTTCCAGGCAGATATCTAACGTGTCTTTCTAAACAATGTCTTGATTTCGTTTGTCAGGAAAACTGCTTCTTTCAAACCTGCAAAATGTCCTCAGTTTGATGTGAAGAACTAACTGTTTATTTTACTTTTTAGTTTAATATTAAACTACATTAACAAAACATTGTTCAATTGAAGTTAATTATTTGGAATTTGTAAGTTTTGAGATGTATTTTACAGCAGAAAGCGATTCCCAATTGTGGGACACTCGCTTGGTTTGGCGAATGGCAAAGCTGAAACTGTTGAGGAGTGAAACCCATTATTGTCACTCACTTTCTCGTTAAATAATAGTAAAAAAGTACATAACATCTTAAAAAATATAACAGCAGAATAGTATATAAAAAGTACATCTTTTAATTATGATTATTAATAATGTAGAAGAACATAAGGACATTTAACAAAATATATTGACATTGAGAACAGTTTACATAACAAATCAGGAAAGTGATACTTTACTAAATGAGTACACAGGTTTTAAGATGAGTCGATAAGCAAGTCTTGAAGTCTGCAGAGCCCAGCAAAAGCACTTTCCTGGCGTGGTATTACTTATTACGTACAACATTTCTTTAACATCATTTTTTTCTGCAAAGTGCTGAGCAGCAGTAAATGTGTTTACTAGTAGCAGTATGACCATAACCATAGCAATGCTCTACTAAGCAAGTCAATTGAATCAATAACGAGGTTTCCCATTTTGACAAAATCTCATTTTTACGTTTAATTTACTTTTCATAATTTCATTGTCAAACCCCATAAACTCGCTACAAAAAGTGCCACCTTTATTCCTGATAAAACAATACATCACTCTCCAGTTTTTGAGTTAGGACTTTCCTGGGTGATTCAGTAAATATTAAGTTTCAATAAATATAAAGAAACGCCTCCATTTTACTATGGTACATTAGGGAAAAAAAACATTAACTTTATCAGAAAGTTTGTAGTAGACACTTCAGAAACATTTAAATAAACACCAAGCAGACGCTTTAAACTGGTAATTTACTGTAAACACTATAGACAGTTTTTAACTATACTACCAAGTTATACAGGGTGTCTTAGAAAATGCGGAACACACATGTTTCCCTTTTTGCTCTTCTTCCACACTTGCTTGAAGAACAGTCATCATTCTTGTACACAAGCTACCTCTCAATTTGATCTAGTCAATGTACAAGAATAAATGTACTTCAAAAGAATGCGAGAAAAGAGCTAAACGAGAAGTGTTCTGGGTTTTTGGAACCTCTTTATGAGAATAGATTAAACTTTAATGTAAAAGAAATTGAAACAGTACATTACAGTTTTCAAAAAATAGCAGGCCTGCTGCAATCAACAACTACATTAGTTTTCTTAGTGAAGGTTAATTGGAAAATATAAAGAGTAAACAAATCGCGTCCGAAGACTACATTTGAAGTTAATTTATCCATCCCTAATTCAGAACTTATACCTTAGCAATATCTCATCTTTTACTATTACGCAGGAGATTCAAGTTAAGCTTTATCAAGATCAATTAAGCTTCTTCCTAGTAGCCTACATTGTATTTTCAATAAAGCTCAATTAGAAAGAAATGAATACCACAAACTGCTGTAGATTCTAGTGGTCTTTATAGCACCGCAAAGCTTACTTTTTCTTTGAGAGGTTAGGTTAAGGATATTAAAAGAATGTATAGAAAATACCATGGTATTATATGTAAGAGATCTACTTGGTTTTCTGTTTCTTTCTAACTCTAAGTTTAACGAATTAGTTTCTAAGTTCAAAGTTTGTTTTGACAACAGACAACAAATTTACTGCATGTAGCCGGCGTGGTATCTTTATTGGTCTTGTATCAAAAATATTTGGCACCTGTAAACTAATAAAATTCAAGCTTGTTTGTTTCTGCATCGCTGTAGTACACAGCTGTGGAACCTAATTTTAAAGTGACACTGAAAATATTCAATTCTTTTGGATTCTTTTGGATCAAGATCTGTAAATAATAGGTATTAGGTAGTCCCATTCAAACAGGACCACACATGTATTTAAATATTTTAAAAACTGCAAATGATAAACTTATGATATTTTAGATTTATGTACTATATTGTCCACTGTTGACGATCACCTTTTGCCATTTCTCAGGCATCATGGAAACACTTTGATATAGGCCACGCCCCAAACCATCTTGCAAAACCTCATCAATCCTGTTTTTGAGGACATCAAAGTTGGCATATCGAGTACCACTTAGACCAATCTTCAGGTTGCCAAAACAGTTGAAATCACATGGCTGTAAGTCTGGATCCAAGTTTTGATTTGGTTTTGATCAAACCACTCACGCACCACATTGGTAATGTGTGGACGTGCATTATCATTTGCGAGAATGGGCTTCTTAACGTTGCGTGCCGCCATCCAATTTGGAATATTGCGAGCCGGAAAGTCTCGGTACACCTTGCCGGTCACAGTCTGTCCTTGCTATAGCGCTCTCTACTGTCTTTGTAATATGCGAGCAAACGCGGTCCTGTTTGAATGGGACTACCTAATAATATGTAGTGTGCTGTGAAAGATAAGTCATATGATTAATTGTCCTTACGCTCACAGCTACACTAATTTACGCAAAACATATTTAGACGTGCAATGAGTAGATGACGAATAAAATCTTGATTTCCTATGAGAACAAAGGTCAATATCGAACTTAAAGCTGAGTGGATACATTAACATTATGAAATATGCGTACTTTTATGTGCATTAAAACGTGAATAGGTAAATGTTCGTCCTCTACTCGTCTAAAAAAATGTGGAAATTCTAGGGAAAAAATACCATTATTGGTAGACAAATTTACCATAGAAACATAAGATAAATAATAAGTAACTTATGTATTCAGTCCACCTATAGACAAGTGTTTCCAGCAAGGACCCACTCATTTGACTGTTTGCCCTTACTATGAGTTTCATCAAATCTACTTCTTTTTATATGATTTCTAATAGAGAACCGACGATCACCTTATTTTTACTTGTTGGGTGTAATTTTACAAATGGCCTATCTTTACATTTTGTTAAAGGTATAGGTGGGTTGGTGGGTATCTACACGCTATACCCCACGTTATACCCCACGCAATATTATGGTATTTCATCATTTTGTTAATAAGCTGAGAGTATTAGTGGGTGTCCAAAACGAATCAGAGAGATGGACAGAAAACACTACTTTCACGATGGGTCTGGTTGTTTCCTAGAAATTGACATTAGCAGAAAAGTCAGAAAATGTTTAATACAACTATTTAAATGCAAGTGCTTTGATAATATATAATGGTTGACGAGGTTTAATGACAGTCAATGTTGGCCTCAATACGTTTGCAAAGATTGACATTTTTTCAAGAAGAGCAAAGTATCTTTTTTACTTTCCAGCAGAATATTTTATTCATTATATTTACAAGGGATTTGTATATCTTACCTTTCAGGCAGCGTAAATTCTGAACGTTTAGAATTATTCTCAGAATAACTACCACACCAAGAGATGAATGAAGTGAAATGCTCTTGTATTCATACTTTGCGAACTGTTTTGGCAAAGCATTTGATGGCGTTTTTACATACTTGTTGCAACAAATCTAAATTGAAAATTCTGTGTAATTCTAAAACGTTCTTAGTTCAATTAATAATGTTTAATTTAGAGATAATAAATGATCTTTTTCTTTCATTATTTCTGAATTATTTTAAAACCAGGATTTTTCAACTTCTTTAAATTTTTTAAAGAAGTTCTGTGCAAAAAGTTTAAAAAGTATATTTTTTCTAAGCTTGTAATTTGTACCCTTTATATATCAACATCACTTCTTTAGAGTACTTTTTTTTAAGATGAGATCATATTATTGTTATTACAAAATAGAAGAGCTTGCTAAAAGTTGTATACTCAAAAATGTTCATTTCAGACCATTTAATTACTTTTTTTGTTCCTTTTATTGCTATTTTTTTGTTATACAGCAAATATTTGAGAAACCCAAGTGTACTGTAACAAAAGAGAAATGGGACAATTAAAAATACTCCTAAAAAGCTTTTTATAATTATAGTTTCGCAGTATGCAATACAAAGCCGCCAGCTTTTTTTCTGCCGTTTGAAATCGATATGCCAACTTTTCTGTCTCATTTACGTTTCACTAAACACGTATACATCAGACAAGGAAGGTATTACTAGGCGTGCATACGGGGTATATCATCAAAGCGATAATTTCAAGCAATTAAACTTGTCGCAGGCGCGAGCCCTAACTAGCGGTTATTTTTGTAATCAGCTCTGTGCTAGAGTGCGTTTTCCTTTTCTATTTGTACAATTTAGAGTGAGTTCATAAAGGATAGCACAGTGTGACGTTATAAATATCGTATTTAAATGATGTTGGCGGTGTTATAAATCAGGAGTGGACCACCCGTGCGACGGTGGCTTGGACGCGCAACCGGACACCGACACTAGCGCCAAAAATGTTAACAAGACACATGACAACTGCCGCCCAACTGTGAGTTTGTTAGACCACGGGGCGGCAGTCACCCTGTTTCAATGGGATACCTAAAATTAAACGGTTTTTGTTTTTCTTTTATACGCGATTATGTTAATTGAAGTCATTTGCATGATAATGACAGTTTTTACATGAATGTTTATGTTTTTGCGAGAATACCAGCTCTTTAGTTATAACAACTATAACAAATAATGGATACAAGTTTCGGTTAATTAATTTAAAATGTTTCCGGGTTTCCATTTTGGTCTCAATATTAATACCTTTCCATTAAATGTAATTATTAGACAGCAGTGACATCAAAAGCTACTATTTATTGAGCTAATTTGCTTTTACATAAATTTTACAGATAAAACGGTTATTTACATATTGCTTGTCTTTAATAAAAGGATAAATTTAGTCAGAATCTTTCTTTTTCATTGAGGTATCATTGGAGACGGAAATAAACACGTGGCGCTCTTAAACACCTCTCTCTTTCTTTGAGTAAGAATTACGAATCACCTTAACGATTCTTTAGTAATAACATATTGTAATATTTATTTTGTCTTCATATATTACCAAATAATATCTACGGTTTAAAAAGTTTTCCTTATTCTGTATTTTTCAGTTACCTTTTTATTGTTTATACAAAAAAATTTGATTTGAAACAGTTTGCTTATTGCACAAATTTTGATTACGATGCAGGTATAACCATACCACAATACACTACTTTTGGAATTTTCCTTGTTAGGGTAGATTTTGATAATAGAACTTTCAATGCATAATTATGTGAAACGACTAAACGACCAAACATCATATCGTTTACGCGAAAGTGAGGAATAGCAGTGTTTTCTAGAGTATGAGAACGTGCCCAGTGTACTTTCAAATTGATATACTGTAGAAATAATATGACAGTTTGTACAGTAAACTGCAGGTTTCACTAGCACAAAGACAAAAGACTCGTGCTTAGAAGCAGAATCAGTTTCAAATAACCAAAACTGAAAGAATTCTTTCAAACAAGTATTCATGACTTTCTTTTCTTTAGTTGTAAGTCCATTATTACTATTGTTAACACACTGCTGCCAAAAAGGTCTTAGTGTGCTTTACTGCTCGGTCTTCATTCAAGCACTCCTGTACCTTTAAGTAGGCGGCACAAATTCCTTGAGTGAGAATTAAAATTCTTAGGTTCTATTATATCAAAGCCGAATCATCTGTATCCTTAGTGAAACAACGCCTTACAGCAACATAAAACTTATGTTTTACTGTTCCAATGTCTGCCCTACATAATCTGCTGTCTAAATTACCATTAATATTATGAAGGTAGTTTCTCGCAGAAAAATGTCCTGTGGGTAGCTCTACTCTGGTTTTTGGCCGAGTTCTGCTCATTACAAAAAGCTTTTTAGTTCTTGTTCTTCACGGTTCATCTATGAATCGTTTTCCATTTCCCGTGTCTATGTCCGGGCTAATCAGCCTAGATCCAACTGTAATTCACCTTTTTAGCTTTTCTGAGAAAACTCTTAAATATTACTAGAGCTGGTTCTAATTTAAAGAAGAGACTTTCTCATTTTAATTTAATGGTTAATCTATCGGTTTGTACGTTGTGTAAATTTGTTTATTTGCATAGCTTTCTTTCAGTGTTTTGTGTATTGCATATACTATTGATGAACGACTGTGTATATATTTCTAGAAGAACCAGCGTTCCATCTTTAGTCTTACGCCATAAACTATCGCTCCCGTACCATCCGGAGTTGGTTGGTTCAGTTTTGTTCCAAAGCTTTTGTATAGGGCGTCTCATCTCAAGCCCTTTTCTCGTTTGAATACTACCCTGAGTTCATTATTCTCATGCTGCTTGTGTTCTAGAGTTTCTGTAAGAATTTTCTGACTTCCCTTGTATTACGAAAGCAAGCCGCATGCGAACCCAGCATTGTGAGTTTAAAAGACGTCTTCAAGGTCATTAATTGTTTTAAACTTCGGCAAAATCAAAATTACATATATTAACGGGGGTATATAACCAATGCACTATACGAGGCCTGTGTTCTTAGATTTCTCCATAAATTTGTTTTGCCCCCATATTAAGCCGGTAGATCCTTACTTAACCTCTTCTGATGTTATTGATTTTTTATCTGTAAGGTCAAAACACCTAATCACTAATTTTCTTTTGTTGATGTAAGTACTATTGCATTTTTCTGTGGGTCAATCAAGAGACTCTTGCCCATCACCCAGTCTGATGATATATCCAGGGCCATCCGCATCCTTTCTCTAATTGTAGGTAAAATCTGTTCTGTAATAGTATCAGCATAGCCTACGGTGCAAAAACCTTTTCTGTGTAATTCCCACAGACGTTTGTCTACAACCACGTTCCATAATAACGAAAATAGCAATTCCCAGTTTTTAATATAAGGTCGAGTGTATTATTCTGCTTCTGAGCATAAGCTCGGTCAGTCCATCTTCAACAGGTTTCCTCGAGTCGATGTTTTCTACGGGCAGTAAGAATTTCACTAAGGAAGTTGTTATCGTAGGCCAGAAGAGCTTCTAATACCACCTTTTCATGTTTTATAAACTTTTTCAGTCTTTTGAGTACCTAGTGTAAGGCTATATTTGAGTTATAAGTCTAATTGTAAGTATCGCGTAAAAGACTTTTATTATGCTGAAGTAAGGTTAACCAATGCAGACTAATTCAGAAAGAAGATTAGAAAAATGATTTTTTCTAATTCAGATTTTTCAAATTGTCAAATTTATGGGTGTTCTTAATTATTATAAGCCAAAATATGACAATTGGTAATAATTACACACAGGTGTTGAAAAAACTTAGAGGCTTAAGCTAAAAGTACTGTTTTGGAATATGTGATTGTGTTATATGAAATTGCCTAGTGTACTTTTCATGTACATGACTAATTGACTGCTATATCTTATGCTCTATAGAGACATCGACAGGATTTCTTAACTTCTTCGTAGCCAAGCTATTTTTATGGCGTTAGTGGTCAAAAGGCTATTTGAAATACCCCAGAATTTTTGATATTTTTGTTAACAAATTGATTAATCTTTGGTTAGATTAATTCAATATACTTAAAAGAAGTCCTAGGAGTTACTTTATTTATAAAATGCAAAACACAGGATACACAAAAACCTAATATACCGTATGTCTGTATTAAGGGCCAATCAGGAGGAACAGTTGCCGCGGGCCTCGCAATATTAGGGGCCTCTTGTCTACAATTTTATTTCAAATTTTGAAAAGCCTCTGAAATATTAGTTGCCTCAGGCTTTGCATTTTCTCTAAAAGACCCTGTCTGTATGTATATTCGTATGTATTTCTAAAGAAACGTTTGAAATAAAATTTGCTCTAAATCTAATTTTACATTCTAAAGCTGAAACCTGATTAAGTCAAATGCGATTTCGGAGACGAGGGAGGCTATATCGCGTACCCCACCTACTAAAATTAAAGGTCTAACAGGAAATGCTTCAAAAATAATATTATACAAAAGGAAAAATCACAATCTTCAAAAATAAAAAAGTTATAGACAATAAAGTGCATGTGGGGTATCTAAACTACCTTGCTTGACCACGTAAAGGTTAGACTTGGACTTGGAATCTGCTCTATCAATATTATTAAATAAAACAATCAAATCTGTTTGCTTGACAATATCTAGTATATGCATAAAGCATTGTTGATTTATAGTTTTTTATTGATATCAACCAATGACCATTTTGCCTAATTTTGGTTGCTTTTATTTAGAGTCTAGAATTTAGGGTTGCGAACTTTTCTTTACATTTCAGTTATATCAAAATTTTGTCTAGCTAAAGGTGTTCTACTTTCCAGTAGGAATTTCTAACCTGGCAAATATTGCATTCAAGTGTCCTATGAGTTTTTGTTTTCTTAAATTATCGTCTGTTAAAATATCCTGAAGACATGATTAGTTATAATTTGATCTAAAATATTGCCTTACGTCACCGTCTGTACACTATTTTCACACTTTCTGAATTAAACCTCATTTGCTGTGGTAGATGACTCCAAGAAACATTGAGCGTTTCCAATATCACAATTATTAAAAAGAAATTTTTTTCATGGAAATTTTCTGTCTGGGCCAAATCAGATCAGATAAGAATTTTGACATTTTTAAATTTCCGAAGTTTTGATAACTGGTCAGAGTACAGTATATCAACACGTTGGCATTGCTTGGCATATCCTTCACGAAAAGTATTTAGCACAGTGTACTTATTTAGAAATTTTGTAAATATAGGTAAACAATGTAAAACTTAATTGTGATTAGGACTAAATATTTCTTCTATTGCTTCTGTACAGAAGAAACCATAAGCTTTAGCTGCTGTGAGTCTGCAATTTATCACAACTATGTTATGAATAGCCCAGGCGTTTTAGGTTTTAACCTAGAAAACATTCAAAGAAAACTGAAACTTTGCACAGTTGTTCTATTTAATATTCTTGGCAACATATCCAAAGTATCTATCTCTCCGGTGCTGATTTCCTGAATTCTCAGGTTCTTGAAAACTTGGAGCTCTGGAGAAAGGGAAATAAACGAACTATTATTTGGAGTAACTTCAGACTACGTATCGTAGCATCCAAAAACACAGAAAATTTAACAATGATTTTTATTGTTTCCAGTTTTATAGGTTTTTAAGACAGATATTGCAAATAAGCCTAAAACAAACAATGAACTTTTTGTACATATGTGATTGAAATTTATCTACAATGAATAATAGCAGATTTACAGTCACTTAAATGACTACACGTGCTTTGCGTCGGAGGTGTGGGCGACACTGCAAGTACCGCTTTCGCTGTCTGTCAATAGTAACCAAAATGTGGAATTTTTATAAAAATTATTGCAATAGTGTGCCACATTTCTTGAATTTGTATATCATTTTTCGGGAAATAAGTAATCATAGCGGATTCAGTTACTGAAAGCATTGTTTAATTGTCTATTCCAATCCAAAGAAATATACATATTTTGGCATTTAAAAGTAAAAGAATTGACGTTATTTTTGGGAAAACCGGAAGTGTTGGTGCGTACGTCAAAAAATATCTTTGTCTCTTCAAACGCCGTAAAAAGAAGCACGAGTAATAGTTATGGCAGACTAATCTCGTGGGCTTTTTTATATAAAAATTTAAGGTATTGCTTAAAAGCTTTAGCAGTCAGTTTTATCGTCCATGTTCTCATCTTCATTTTGAAATGTTACATTGTAGCATGTGGTGTTCCCCGGTAATGGCACATGATGGAATAGACTAGCCATGATTTCTTGCATTCCCACCATTTATTACACTCTTTTGACGTTGGCGTGGGAACAAGAACATCATCCCGTTGTTACCAACTCTAAGGTGTTGGTTCTAAGGTACTTGGAGATATGCTCGATATGAATGCTACATTAGTTGAAGATGATGAAACCAACTAAAATGATTTTGATAAAGGCTGTCAGGCCACTTTCCGTGCAAAGGTCAAAACGCGATGCTCATTCAATGATGAACATTCGACGCTGTACAGAGCTATCATATTCATTTGGTATAAACGTTTTATTTTTCCTTAGGGTACCAAAGAGGGTCATTCCCTTCAGTAAAAGTTTATCAGATAATTGCAGACTCGTGGAACAATTATCAGCAGTTATTTCATACCCTCTTGGTAAGTGGTTTACTAAGTCTAGTACGACTCTCTCTCCTTGGTTCTGTTCTGGTTGGTTATTCTTTTTTCCTAAAAAATGTCCACACAATTCATACTCGGACAAACACCTGCATTTATTATGTATGCAGAATCGCAGTATTTTGCAGGTTTGCGGAATGGAACTTTAGCTCTAAAAGGAACAAGCTGTTCATCAACTCATATCTGGGCACCTGGGTTGCAGCTCATTTTACATTTTGCAACAAATATATCAAATATCTCTCTAATTGGGGCCAATTTGTCTGTTTTTTTCTTTTTTCTCTAGTTTCAAAATTACCAAAACAAAGAAATCGCGTGAGTAGCATTTCTGATGCTAGAAATTTCTAAACTTTAGGCTGTTAGGCCAGGAGTAATATTCAATATATTTGTTCGAGATCTCCTTACCTTCATATTTATTGGATGTTTTGACCATTCAGTGCCATCTTTAGCTACATACGTATTGTCCATATCATATTTCATAATCACTTTATCTAAACTATCACCTGAAATTTCCTCATTTTCGTCTTCATCAACTGACACGTGGTAACTTTTTTTGTCGCTGGTTTCTTTTTGCAGAAAATCGTGGAATTCTGAATTATCATTATCTAGTAGCATCAACATCTCTACATCACTAAGGTTGTTTGGATCACATATTTTCCGAACAGCACTCAACAACAGCATACAACACAAGTAATGCAGCTAAACTGAACTAAGTACGTGTTCAAGTAGAATTTCAGAAATGGGTAGAAAGGGTATTTCCCGGAACAACCTGGGAAGCCCATAAAAACATGACTACAGTTCCATACTATCAGAGAATTACTCGAAGTCGTACATACATATCCACAATTTTAATAGCAGTTAACTACCAACTGGGTGCACGTGCACCCCCACTGTACAAAAATAAATCTTTTTTTTTTAATGATTTATGATTTAAGGATATTTGCAACGGCATTTAAACTAAAAATCAATTAATTAAAGCTACTTAAAAGCCCAGGCCTCTATAAAATTCTAAAACACTCTATTTTAAAAAAATCAAGTCTGGTGTAGACATACACTCCGGTTGGGAGAATGAAGGTTATCTTTCTTTCGAATACTTTGACAAAATCTATGTACAGTTGAGGAAATCTTAAGAATTGACTGATCGCTGCTTTCTGAGCTATGAAATGTTAGTCACAACTTGTAACTTTTAAATAACTGTTAGAAATCACACCTAAGTGATACATCGCTCATCTTTAGACTCATTTAAATGTCTGTAACTTTGTTATTAATCGTTTTGGGTTAATTTGCGCTATCTGCTTTAAAAACCTATCTAGAGTCGAAAATTGAAAACAATAATAATGAGTTTGTAATTTTGCGGAGTTTAGATGCTTCCTATGTAAGCGTAAGCTTAGTTCCAGCACTTTTCTGGCTATTCTATCTTTCCAAGTCTTCAAAGGCCTGAAAATTTAGAAAGCCGGCACCGGAAAGATGTGTACTTTGGATATGTTGTTAAGAACATTAAATAGAGCAACATGTGCAAAACTTCAGCTCTGTTTGATTTTTTCCCAGGTTTACCCTTATGTGTGTCTAAAATGCCTGGAGTAGAAAGGTTTGAACGATATTGTTTGGAGTAACCACTCTTTGAAGATTTATTCTTAGAAAAGCCTTTGCAAAAGCTCTTTGAAGCGTAAAATCTCTTCATCAGTCCTATTTGATGGTCGACGCAGTGCCACCTAAACCTTTGACATGAAACACTGTCTATAATTATACCGGAAAATATTCCAGACTTCAATAAATATTATAAAGACAGTACGAAAATACGAGGCGGTGTTTAATTAATAATAACATGTAACAAAGTTTTTCTCAATCTGACTTGCGTTTCTAATATTATAAAGTTTAATAAATCTCAGCTTGTCCAGCATTTTATGAAGAGCTGGAGTCAACCGTAGAAATTAATATTTGCAGAGAAAAACATATAAGAGACAAACTAATTTAGTAGGGCCAAATCATTATGGGCCAAATAACTTAACAATATTCTATTTTCATTATGTAATAAGTTAAATAAAACCAAAGCGTATATTAAGCCACATGATAATGCAAACATAAAGAACTTAGAAAATTTTTCGTCGTACTAATAGAAATCACGTTTTTTCCAATAATTATTTTTCGTCTAGATGATAAATTATCCAAAAATATAATAGAAGCAGCTGTTTTAGTTCACTAGAAAAATATTAGTAAAAAACTTTTTTATATTTTATTTTTTTCTAGGTTATAATATACCGCAACACATAATTCATTGCATCCTATATTTCAAGTGTTCGTTTTAAATTGACATAAGAGGGTTAACAATTAATTATGAGGTTATAATAGCCAATTGATGTTGTATAAATATTTAACTTGCGGTTTTCCGATTAGATATGTTATATTATTCTAAGCAAAAAAATCTTGTTAAATTATGAACCTGAATTAATCATATGCAGGTAAACCGAAATCGTGCCGGCGCCAGTAATTTTTCTTCTCGTTTTAACAAATTTATTTTTCTGGCTTTTTAGATTAACTTTGCGGTTATTTATAATATGACAAATTTTAAAAAAAAAGACTGTTACAGCTTCTAACGTTTTAAAAATAGTGAGTAAAACTAATCAAAATTTCTCTATATAGTAAAGGCAGTAATATAACATGTAAAAGGGATACATCGCAGTTTTTCATTATTTGAGCTTTTTTAATTGCGGAATTTCTTCTGCTTTTCCCTACTTCATCATGATTCTGCACGTTATTTAATACACAATAAATTCATAACATTATTCAGATAGGTATTTTACATGTGTATAGAACTTTAAAATGTTCTTTTAGTTTTTTTCTCTTTTTGTAATGCAGAATTCGTTGTTAGAATAATTTACAAATTCTCAGAAAGGAAAACAAGGACAAAGTAATAAAACGGCAATAAAACAAAACAGTCTTCTTTGGTTTCGAGAATTTTTACTATAATACATTTTATTCAAAATTTTATAACCCACAAATTAATTTAAATCTCAGTAAAATTCCAAAACGCAAACAATAGTCCATCTGGATACTCTTGATTGCCATTTAACTATATTTGTGAAATCTTGGAGTTTTTTCAAGAAAAAATTTTCCAGGAAGAGAACAAATATCCCGGTACCAGCAGTTGCCATCTAAATCGCAATAAAAAGCGTTCTTGTTATCAAAGAATCACTACATATAGGATCTTGTAATTTTTTCCTTTTTTTTTCCTTAAATTGAACAATGGCTTCTTCGAAATTGTAGTTTTTACAAAACTAGTTGCTTTATAAATATTTGGAAATCTAAGTGTACTAAAGGTTAATCTTTTGATGTCATGATGGGAGAACCTTACTTACATGCGAAATACATATTAGATGAAATTCTCATGTTTTGCGGAAGAAGACCTTTCTTTATTAGAATGAAAACAAGAAAGGTCAGTCCTTGAGTTATTTAACAGTCTTTGTATTTTATTGCAAGCATCACATAATCCACTTAATTTCCGATTACACTGACTGTTGCAATGATTTTACTGGAATGTCTTCACTGCTGAATGATGTGGCATGAATAGGATTTTAGTGCTTTTACTGTATATTCTATTCCAAATTGAAGAACTGGCTTAATCAAAATTGAAAGAGTTTCATATTATGGTTTGCCTCAGTCTTAATATTGGTTGATCATAATTTGAGTATTTTTATTTTTTAATAAAGGTTTTGAAATACGTTATAGATTGATGTCGGCATCATTTTGGTAATTCTACATATTCTGCTTATACAAGATGCTGATTCTTGCCTTTGCAGTAAATGAATAGGTTTAGTTTAGTGCCTTAGAAACTACTAATTCAATAAAGTTTCGAATTGATTTTACACCTCTTTGTTGATTTTTAAAAGTACTTAAGATGATTTGTTATCTTTATTGAGAACTCTTAAAAGAACACTAAAGACGTACCAAATGTTATAATGAAAAACTAATACTATTAGTTAGGGAGCTGGTGCAATTTTTGGCAAGCAATTTGTTCATCGTTCATATCGCTATAGGTATTAAAATATAAGTGTATTCGAATGGAGAAATTCACTAATTAAGTCAGCTTGCCGCTGCGTTTTTAAATAATCGTGTTACAAGATTGCAAAAAAAAGATGCCTCTCTCAAGCAATCTGCTCATTTCTGCCTTTTAATTAATTGTGTTCATATGGTCACACAACTGAGAAAAATACGAAAGGCAGACGTCTAGAGCGCTGCATTTCTAGGGAAAGTAATGTTAAATATGCAAAAAAAGGAGACTCCACAAGCCAGTTGTTCATTTCTCTACTTTGAGTTATTTTGTTTATCCTCTTAATACGAAAAAACATTGGCAGACGTGTAAGTCGCTGAAATTTTGCTGTACGGGAGGATTATTAATCATCGGCCAAATATGAATGACTTAAACAATTACTTCAAACAAAAAATAATAATAATAAGTAAATAATTAATTACTATTATTTACTATGTTATTACAGTATTTTGTACATTGGATTGTAAATAAGCAACAAATTATTTACAGCTGTAATATCATGTTTTTGCAGTCCGCGATAGTCTGTGAAAATATCACAATTGACATTAAGACTGATTTTGTTTACCATAGTCTTCGTTTTCTCCAAACAATTGCTTAACATTCTTCACACATTTCTTCGATTGTTTCTTGCTTTTGGAAATAACTACGTCCATGTTTACATTTGTGAAATCGTCCAGAAGAGCAGTTTCCAAAACGTAACACCATACAGGGTGTTCCACTTAAAAAAGTCATTTTAGTTGTCAGCACAAAGCAATTGTAGATTTAGCGATGCCGCTGATATGAAAATTAGATTTCTCATATTTGGTAATACCTCGGTACCAAATCTGGTATCAATCGTGCGATTACGTATTGAAATAATGAATTTATACAGGACTTTAGAGATCCAGTCAGTGTGTATACTGTACTGAATGTTGATCTGCTTCTGTAAACTACTTGCTTAAAGCATCCGCCTGTGGAAATTTCTGAGACTTTACATAGCATTTAAACATTTGACACAGAAGCAGATGTGAGCACATAACTTACCACCTCATGTTTTTTTTGCAAGATTGAAATGCTACCAATTTATATCACAGCAATATTTTGGTGACAGAAGTTGTTTTCACTGTCTTTTAGGTTTAGCTTTATTCAATAATTCTGCTTTGTCGGATGTGCACATTGCATAATTTTTTTTAAAGCAATTCGGCTCGACAAAAAAA
>VTPC01008256.1:0-60310 GCA_011009095.1 Ignelater luminosus
AAAGAATATTAAAAATGACAGCCTGACTTCGAGGAAGAATGATCACAATGATAGGGGTATATATGCTCCCAATGACAATGCCCAAATAGCAGTAAAAGACAGCTTCGAAGAAATATTGAAAGAAGAAATAGAACAAGTTTTAAACACACACAAATTAATCATAGCAGTAGACCTAAACGTCAGGATAGGTAAACAGAATCATAATAACGTATTGAGAAATCATGGAGAGAAAAGGATTAACGACAATGAAACAAGACACTGATCAACCTATGCGAAAAATACAAACTAAAAATATATAACACTTTCTTCGAACACAGAGATCCAGCAATTTATATGGTGCCAACATACACGCGAATTGAAATCAATTCTAGACCACCTAATCTCAAGGCAAAAACCAAAATTTAACATTCAAGACGTCAGAGCCTTTAGAGGGGCAGAGTGCGGATCCGACCACTGTTTAATTATCGGTAAAATATATATTCCATTCATACTAAAACAGAAGAACTCCGAAGAGAAGGAGAACAAAAACACCTCATTCGATCCAGAAATAGAAAAATACAAATTGGACTACAACATGAAAGTACGCAATATCTGTACTGTAACAGGCTGGAACAGAAGTTACGCCGAGAACAAAGAACAACCAACGAAGAATATAAACATAAAGACATGCATAAAACAAGCAGCACAAGAAGTTCCTAGAAAACGTAGAAAACAAAAACAAACCGGAGTGGTGGGATAAGGACATCGAGGAGAAGATAGAGAAAAAAAAGCTACTCTACTTAAAATTGTTACAAAACAAGGAAAATATATAGAGATTCGACAACGATACAAAGAACTAAACATAGAAGTAATTAAAAGAAAGAATGCCTCTTGTATCAAAAAATGTGAATATATAGATAAACAAGGAGGAACTAGGAGCTTGGAAAATTGTAAAGAATGTAAGAACATCAGAAAAATGGGATTGCAGAATTAAGAGCATATAACAGAGATACAAAAGATGGATAAAAATATACAGAAAAAAGGGAAACAGAAGTAAAAATAGAATTAAATAAAAGCAAGGTGGAAGAGTCCATTAAAGCGACAAAGTCCCGAAAAGCACCTTGAGCCAGAGGAATGTATCCTGAATTAATAAATTACAGACCACCAAAATTATGGGAAATGCTAAGAATATTGTTTGAAAGATGCCTAAATGAAGCAAAAGTACCAGATGAATGGCTAACATTATACATTACCCCCATCCATATAAAAAGACCAAAAAATAACCCTAAGAACTATAGAGGAATTGTAGTCACAAGCACGATTGGAAGAAAAGTATATTGCAGGATACTAAAAAATAAAATAGAACAAAAAATTCAAGCAAATCAAGCAGAAGAACAAGCTGGCTGACATATAGTTGATGCCAATGGCGACCGCCCAACAGCAGCTCCTTCCACAGATCCAAAACCCAAAACTGACAAAACACTTTTGAAGCCACCAGGCCATTTCAAGACTACATTAGCAACAGATATCAGAGACAAATATACAAACCCTACAATTCAGGGCAGAAAACAAAAAAAAGTTTGGAAAAAAGGTTTAATAGAAACATAGAGCACAAAATAACAGATCTAGCAGAATATAACTTTTATTAAGAAATAGTTGATAACAAAAATCATACTCATAACTGAACATCATTGATACAGATCTAGTTTTCTACCTTGAACATGTTCTCTTTGTAAATTCATCACACCTTTGGATGTTTAATTGATGTCCAGTAATGAAATAAATTTGGATGTGTTTTGTACATGATTTCAATGGGCATCCATTATCAGACATTCACGAAATATCCAAACTATGACATTTTGTATCAAATATGAACGTTTCGTGCTGCGAAATTTAAAATTAAATGTTGCCTCTTGAAAAGTCTGGACCATCTTCAGCAACTGTACTGTCTGTAAAATTTTAAATAGAATATTGTAATATTTAAAATCTGTGAAAATAAGAAATTTAATAGACAATCCTTTTAGAGTGTAAGACATACCAAACAGAAAAAATAAAATGTTTACTTTTCATTCATTCATTTTTGATGATGAATAACATAAAAGTTGTCAATATAATTACAAAATACCCTACCGTCTTCCACTAGAAAACTAGCAGTTAGAGGATCTTCATCTACTGCATCATCTGTAAAAAGCATAATGTAAGCAGATCAAGTCGACACATAATCTTCATACAAGGAATAATTTACCTTGGTTGAGATCAATGGTTGTAGATTCTTCAACAGCTACATTATCTAAAAGAAAAATCAAAAACTGTGCAATTCATTTTTATACAAATGTACCAGAAATCTGGATCGCGTTCTGTATTTTCTTTATTGGTCAGAATATCAAGGCTATAATATATTTACAAACAATTCTGGCTTCTGGCTTCGGTACTATTCAATGTAGTTATATCAATTTAAAAAATTAGACTTTCCATGGAAATATGGAAGTTAAAATGACAAAAATCTTATTAAATACTTACTAATCTTATAACAGAATTTGTAATGTAAATTGCCATCTATACATGAAGCAGGATATTGGTTAAGGAAGTTTAGTAAAAAGTATTTAAAGCAGTCACAGAATTAAAAAAAAAAGTGCATTTGTATAAAACATTTACCTTCTATTATTGGCTTAATAACTGAGGGCTTGGGCAGTTTTTCTAGAAAAAAAGATTTTTAGTTAAAGATATATATTAGAAATCTATTTGTTACCCAATGAAAGTTGAGCAATCAAGGCATCAATTTCAAATTGACCATAAGTATTCCTTAAGTGGAAGGGCATCCCAACACATGCTTTATTATGTCTACAATACCTAATAAATGCACCCCAATAGGGATCATACTGCAGTATCAGAGGATTTCCTATTACTATAACAAGTGCTTGAGCACGAGTTAAAGCTACATTAAACCTCTAGAAAATGTAATAAATTTATTATTAATAAATTAACAATTAAGAGAAACAGAAACCACCTTTGGATTCCTTAGAAAACCTAAATGATATTTTATATCTTTTTGTACAAATTCAGGTTTGGAACGAACAGTAGAAATAATAATGAGCAACTTCTCTTGTCCTTGGAAATTTTCTACTGAACCAACCATTAGATTTTCCCAGTTTTTCTTAGAGAAAGCTTTTCTTAATTTGTCAGTCTATGAACAAATTAACATGAGATGTTTAAAAAGTTAATAGGACTAATCTAGAATTAACCTGTTTTCGGTATGGTGTGATTATACCAATATCTTCTTCTGATATTCTTCTTCCATTTATGTTCTGACCGATTAGTTTTTCCAAATAATTTACAATTACATCAATTTCTTGAAGATTAAAAAAACTATAAAGAAAGAAAAAAGATTGCCTAATATCTTTTAAGAGAAGTGTGATTGATATACAGTTGAGTTCGTATATTATATTTACCTTGGTGAAGTTCCCTCTTGTTCATCTTTACCTAGGACACTATGAAATATGACAGGAAAATTAGGATTGGGTAATTCTTTCCAATTGATAAATATGTGTGTTATTTTTTTATCGCCAACAGACTCTAATTCATTATCATAAAATAGCTTATTTGATAATTCTATTATAGAAGGATGGGAACGGTAACTTTTAATCAGTTTTGTAATTAATCTATTATTATACTGATTATTTTCATTTTTCTTATATAAAAGATTTGTATTCATTAACCTTTCCAACATTGAAATTCCTATAAATAACGACAATAATAACATAATGTTATAAGAAATTTTACAATTGTTTTTCTTATTAATAATTACCAAAGCCGTATGTTTCAGCTATTAGAGAATGAATAATGGGCCCTAATTGTTTTGGATCTCCAGCTAAAACAATTTGTCCATTCATTGCTCCTAATGTTTTTTCACTAGTAAGAATTCCAGCAATTGGAATAAGAGCTTCTGATTCTGTCGCTTTACAACTTTCATCAATAAACACATAGGAAAAATGATTATTTGGTATCTCAGAATTTACTACTCTATAAATCTTAAAAAATCAATACACATATATCTTTATAATAGAATCTTAAATACCTAGAAGCAGTTACTAAAGTTGTAATTACAACACGATAATTCTGCAGTTGTTTAATTGAAGGATGATAATACTCATTTTGTTTTAAATTTCCATATGGTAGTATCTCTTTATCAATTGATGCTTGTGGAAAACTTGGAGCTATATATCGAAATAGATCTTCACATGGAATGTTTTCTATCAGTCTTTTAGTAATCTCATTTGCAGCATTATTAGATGGAGCACAAACTAAAATTTTTTCATTTGATTCAGAACACCATATCTAAAAAATGTTTAAATAATTTTCAATAATAGCTTCTTAGAAATATATGAAAAATGGAAAAAAACTTTAATTCTAATACATACCTGTAATATAGCTTCAACAATGGTTACTGTTTTTCCAGTACCTGGTGGGCCAAAAATTAAATACGGCATAGGAAATGCTGTTTTTGACAATACATGCAATACAGCCGTTTGCTGCATAATATTATCTTTTATGTGCGGATTAAACCATTTGATGCTAAAAAATTGAAGTGACTTAAAATTCAACCCGAATCTGTGTTTCAAAGTTGCCAATTATTTTTATTTTAAAATCTCCATTGAAAGCATGCATAAAACTTACTCTTCACTTTTCTTAACTTTCTTAGATGAGATTTTCGATTTAAATAAAAGCCTAATAGCATTGTGCTGTTTAAGCAACCTTATAGCTTGATGTTCAGCTCGTAAGGTCACTCGATTGAAAGTAAATGATACTGAATATTTATCATTCTCATTACGCACTTTATCTGTAAATCTGTACACAATATTAAAGTGAAGATAATATTAAAGATAAAATTAAATCATTACTTAGCACAAAATCTTAGTAAAACACTATCTTTTTGCACATAATGTATCACACCTTCATATTTTACATCATTCTCTTTTTGTTCTGAAACTAATACTGAATCACCACGAAGAAGTGATGGTCTATGTTCTGCCAGTCCAGGAACATTTAATTCCAAGAAATGATTAAAATTGACATTGGTATATGTTAATACTTGATTATCAACATCATATCGTCTAATATTGCGCCACATTTGATATTCTTCCAAGAAAAGAAGAAGCTCCAACATAGGATAATAGTTGTCTTTAGTAAAAGTATTATATTCTTTGTATCCAATTAATAGTTTTCTAAAAATGAAAAAATGTGAATAAGATACAAATTAAAACAAAAAGCAATAAAGTACTGGATATCGTTAAGAATATTTCGTTGTTGTATGGTGATTCCTTCAAATTCTTTTAAGTTTGCATTTAGTAATGTTATAATATTATGTGGCATACTAAATTGTTGAAGTTGGAATTTTGGATTAAAATCATTTTCTGCTCTAGAAAAGAAATAGACGTAACCTATACGTTATAGCTTATTGAATTTAGTCGGTTTAGTTCTCACTTACTTTTTTGGATGTACTCCACAAATAATTTTACTTGGCACTTTAATGAAACGGTTAAAAAGTGTAAGCTTGTTGTATGGTGTAGTTGGTTGTAAATCTACCACAATTTCTGAATATACATTAATCATCTAAAAATATTTTTATTTCTTCGGATAAATACAATTTGTCATCAAAAACTTATCAATTACTTACCAATTCTTTTATGATTTCAATTTCCATTCCATTATTCCTGTTTTTTAATTTATATAAAACCGGATACATCCAGTAGATACTTTCCTTAAATAATATTTCAATCCTTAAAGAATATGACGATTCTGCTTTAAGTATTTGTGGCAACTTTAATGTTTGAGGAATCACATAATTTGTTTCATTAATTATAATAAATTCTACAATATCAAATTCAAATTTTGTTTTATTCGACAAAATTAAAGTAATATTAGTGGTGGGATTTCCCAGTTGGATTACAACAACTTCAGATTTATTTCCATATCCTTCACTTACTTCAGCAGTAATATCTAGGAATGTGCCAGGTGAATCTTTACTAAAAGATATTTATTGCAATAATTTTTCAATTTCACAATTGTCTTAATTACATGTAAACTTACATTTTAGAAATATACATTTCCTTCAATTTATGTTTCTTAGAATTTTTGTGGCGTTTAAAAGTTTTATTATTTGAGCAAACATAATTGCAAATCATACATTCATTAAATTTATTGTTTTCTTTTTTCTGTTCAACTTTAGAACTTGATGTTACATCAATAACTGATGGATTAATCTTTGCGTTTTGCTGTTCCTTTAAAACTTTCGCAAGATTAAATGACTTTCTTTTGACAAAACTAGTTTCTGGCGTAACATTATTTAAAATATCAGCTTTAAATATCATTGTTTCTGTTTTCTTATCATATCTGATCACTTGGAAGTATCGCAGATATGAAAACATGGAAGAAAACGAAAAGGCTTTTAATTCATATTTTGATTTAAATTCATCATTAAAAATATTGCGAGCTTCACTTTTATTTAATTTATACTCCTTTATAACATCTTTTTCTAATAAATAGCAAAGAAATTTTGGTATGTTTTCTACAATTGAAAAAAAATATTTGCTATAATATAACAGATTGAATAAAAATGATACAAGTCACTAATAATACAGCAATTAAGATCAAAAAGATCAATACGGAAAAAAATTCAATTCTGGTACGTAAATAAATTTTATTCAAAGTCTTATCAGACTATACGTAAATCATATTTTTCTTCATCAGCTACCTGCTGGTGAATGCAGAGTACAATAACAAATATTGAACTTAAAAGTCAAGAAATATTTTTAACAGATAACAAGTTTAACGAGATCTATGGTTTATTCATATTTATGTTATATACAAAAATATTAAAAGTTATAAGGATAAAAAAGCAAATTGGATTTATTATGGAATTTATGCTTACCTTCTGCTTGGGGATAAGACATTTCTTTTTGTTCTGAAAATTTAAAAAAGAAACCAAAGAAATCCTTAAAACTATGTAGGGGAATCCCCGGTGTAGATTTAATTATGTAGATTTTGAGGTTAGTTTTTTAAATCTACATTAAAATTGTAATTACAATTGTTATATTTCATACGGTTTACATTCACACTATTGCTATCTTAATTAAGCATGTAAAGACGACATCATTATTATGCATCTATTACAAAAAAACGGTAATTAATTTTCATTAATTTACTTCCACCTTCTTTCTCTCACTACATATCACGCATGGTTGCCAGCTTCTTATTTTTTAACATCAAATAATCAAACGAAGAGAATTGATAACTTTTCCAATAAATTATAGTAAATTAAACAGATATTAATGTTTGTGAAACGTTTTGTGTTCTTAATTTCGAGTATAGTCGTTTGGATGTTAACCTTTTTAGTATTTAAATTTTCTGTTCTAAAATAAGATTAGTTATGTTTATTAATTAATAAGACGTCTGAAGATTTCTTCCCACCAACAAACATTTTTTAAGGAAAACAAAGCTTAAGTTTGTATTTACTTAATATATTTTAAATTATTTTACACTTGACATGCCATAGTTTAAATTTGTAGATTTTTAAATTACATTTTCTTAAATACCAGTCTGGCAACGTTACTTACATTACCAACATTATACATTTGTGTAGTAACATTTAACATTTTTAGGTTTTTACTTTGCAAAAAGTTGTGTCGAGAGGTTATGGCGGTTGTTTGTTAGTTAATTTTAAATTCGTTAATCTCCAGTAATTGTTCCAATAAATAATGACAACGAAATCCGTCCCAGAAGTCGATCCCATTAAAAGCGAACGTACAGGAAACGTTAGAGAAGTAGGATCACAAGCAATATGGAGTTTATCTTCATGTAAACCGGGTAATATAGGTTATGTTTATATCCTACTTTTATAATTTTCATTAAAATTCTCTCATTTAGGGTTTGGGGTAGAACAACTTCGAGACGATCGAATGGATACATACTGGCAATCAGATGGGCAATTGCCACACTTGGTAAATATACAATTTCAACGCAAAACCACTGTAAGCGATATTTATATTTATACCGATTATAAACTTGATGAAAGTTATACACCTAGTCGTATATCGATTCGAGTTGGGACACATTTTAATGATTTGCAAGAAATAGAAGTGATTATGCTTACTGAGCCTACAGGTAATTCTGAAGTATTGTATCAAAAATTAAGATTGAAGATATTTTCTTTGTTAGGTTGGGTGCATATTCCTATAAAGGATATTAGAGAAAAACCTGTTCGCATGTTTATGATTCAAATCGCAGTTACTAGTAATCATCAAAATGGTCGAGATACCCATATGAGACAGATAAAAATACACAGTCCTACGGAGGGAAGAGGCATAGCGATGGATGCATTTGGGAATTTTACTACTGTAGATTTTCAGAAATATGCTACTATTAGGTAAAGAATATTTTGCTCATATTATAAAGTATAAATAATGGCTGTGTTCAATGTAATTTTAGTAGTAACAAATAATTATTTAAGTAATTGAGGATTGTGTTTTAAATTTTAATTTAAATTTCCAAAAGAAATTGAGATTGTTATTGTTCATTTTAAACAAAGCTTTCCAAAGATGTTTTTGTAATAGTAAGATGTAATATCTTATTAAATATTGCTAGCGCTAAAAGCATGTAAATCTTTTAATTCTAAATTTTAAATAAATAATTGTATTTCATTGTATTGCAACAAAATAATAGAGATAGGGTGTTTTAATAATATGTAAAAAATAAAATATTTATACATCACACAGAATTTTCATTTTCGTGGTTTTTTCCTAAATTAGAAACCAAAAGGAAAATCAATAATAAAACGGAACAGTTTTTATAAATATGAAAATTATTAATCAGTCTGAAAGTATTAGATATTTGTTGATATTTACAACAATATAAATATTATTACAAAAACCATGATAGATTTTGCTATCATTAAAAATGTATTTGAATTTCTCTTTATTGAAAGAACAACAGGTGAACATGTGCACTTGCATTTTTAATATCTACACAAAAATTGTATATCAAATGCATTTATGTTGTACATGTTTATGAGTTCTGTTTTAAAATTGCATTTCAATGTTCGCTTGAATTAATTACATATAATGAAGATCTTACTAAACTTAATATTAGTGACTGAAATTTTAATAATAAATAAAAGTTTTGTGAAAGCTCGTGTATTTCATGATGTTAGAATAGATATTGAACGTCTTGCAAAACAGCTATACGATGATTTGCAAGTAGCTTGTAAATATTTCATTTTCTTAAAACTTTTTAACTGGCTAATTTGAGAAAATTATTATAGATCGTCCTGGACAGTTCGAAACATCAAAGTCGCATGCTAAAATAAGTATAAGTGCTTTTAAAGATTTGGTTAAGAAACAACTGGATTCAGTTAAGCATTCAATAAGTAAACGAAGCTTAGATTTTACTGATGAGATGACTAATAAGTTTGATGAAGGTGAGTTTCGTTATATAATGTCTTTCAAGCCATTGGTATCGGTATTGCTAAATAAGAGAAACCCAATTTTAATATCAGCACCTTTGCCAGTTATACAGTCTTTGTGGTGGTAACTAAGATTATTTTTTTAAATGGGATATTCTGATTTGTGTTATATTTTTTGGAAATTGCTCTTCTATAAATCAGTCTTTGAATACAGACCTATTTAGGATTAAGTGCATCAGTGCACAATTCTAGTTAAGAAATGACCGTTGTCTGTAGTAGAAGTTAGAGATTACACATTGCACTATGGTTCAGAAGACTGAAGTTAGAAAATTAAATTATAAGAAATAAATTTAGGTTTGTTCGTTTGTTGTAATAAGTTAAGACATCACAAGTTGGCGTGTTTGTTTGTTGCACTCAACATGTTGTTGGCTGTTCGCTGACTTTAAAGTTCAGGTTTTGAACACGTTCAATCTGTATCATCTTTCGAGCAAGTACAAGTTGTACTGGCAAATTTGATCTTCAACTAGCGTTACAGAAAATGTAGACATACAGTGTGTCCACATTTCGATGCTCACTATTGGGATCTCGAAAATTGTAAGAGATACCAAGTCGGTTAAATTAGAAAAGATCAGTTTACTTATGCTTTTGTTTTTTCAAAAAAGTACACAGCTTACTAGATATTTGCTAAAAACGAAATTATCTTATTTTTTTTAAATAAAAAGCATTTCCCACTTAGTGGGGCTTTAAACATATAAAAATCATTGATTTTTGTCAGATAAATTACATTTGTTATATAACAATTGCTAAAACAAAACAAAAGACGCTTTTAAGATACTTTACTGAGCATTCACGGATAGCATCAAATAAGCAGCTAATGTCCCATAAACGCGTTTTTATCTTGTTTCAGCATAACAAATGAATTTCCTTGATAAAACTCCACGACTTTGTGTGTTAGATGTCACGGCACACTATATGATGAAAAATGATTTTCACTTCATAACTCGGTAAAACAAAAGAATAGCTATGTCAAACCATGTATCACTGAAAAGCATTTAAGGCGTGCAGTTCAGTAATATGGAAATCAATTAGGCGTTCCATTAAAAAAAATTTCGATTTACGTTTCACCGCCGAAGTAAAACAAAAGACAATTGCGAAAATAATTTTTTTGTGTTTCGGAGTAGATTCTCTAAAACACCCTCTTTGCTGTTCTTTTCTATCTTTGCTCGTTCCTGAGATATTTCACTTAAAAAAAATAAGATAATTTCGTTTTTAGCAAATATCTAGTAAGCCGTGCACTTTTTTGAAAAAACAAAAGCATAAGTAAACTGATCTCCAAAATAGCCAAATCTTTTCTAATTTAACCGACTTCGTATCTCTTACAATTTCCGAGATCCCAATAGTGAGCAGCGAAATGTGGACACACTGTAGGCAGATACCTAACTTAAAAATCTTTATGAGGTAATTGAGGTTATGTGTGTGCTGACCAGTGCTGACTGCAGGGCATGTTTTAGAAATTAAGTAAAAAATAAAAACAATTATTTCATTTTATTAAGATGGAAACAATTAGTTATTGATTTATTATTATTATTGATGGATCCAAATTCGAAACTTAGGTTATGTCAGATTGAAACTACAAATCTATCAAAACAGGTTAAAACTGTGTCAACATGTGATGAAAGCGTTCGTTGCAAACATGTTCTTTGTTTGTCTCAACTTGTTCGTGTAACGTCACTAACTTCAACTAAGTACAATTTTACCACAAGCTAGCTGAACAAACCTTTTATTGCTAAATTTAAAAGAACTAAATGCGAACATGTATAATTTAGAAACCTTAAAAATTAAAAAACAAGTTACTTTTAGTTAATGATGGACATAATCGAGTGATTCATTTAAAATATTCATTCATATGCTATAGGAGTTTTTAAATTAATGTAAATCGGTAAAACCATAATAATTTTGAATATTTTCTTTTCATTTGCAATGCTTTTCTTTTGTGCAGTTATTTGCTTTATACCTGGATCATAAAATATAATTTACAATTTCAAAAGAGCTTCTTCAACAATTTAGTGCTGGAAATATTTTGCATTTGGAATATTTTCTAATAAGAAAATGTTGAATAATTTATTTGCACTTTTTAAGTTGTTACTGAACACAGGATATTGTCTTTTAGTTCAATACAACACTTCAATTCATTTTTGAAGCATTCTTGGCTTTGATCCTTAAATTTATTAATTCATTATAAATACTAGTAAGCTTCTGTCCTATAGAAAAGCAAGCAAATATTTTTCATTCATGAACAATCTGAATTTAGAGGCTCTTTTAAATCTTCATTTATGAATTAGTAATTGTTTAAAAATTACAGTTATCTAAAAGGCTCAAATTTAGTTTCCTTTTCAATTATTCTTTTAAAGAATGCAAAGCAATTTATGTTTCTATGAAACACGGACTGCAGAAAGGTTTGGTTTAGTTTCATGTTGTTTAGTCTTAGTTACTATCTCGGTGCGTTCTGCATGCATTTAGTGAACAACTAATTGTTATATATTCTTAAAAATATTTAATATTACTATATTTTTGCACTTTTTTTATCATGAAACCTGGTACAAAAAAGTCCGTGGTATGGGACCATTTTGAAAGAAAAGGTGAAGACAGTATAGCGTGTTAGCTGTGCAAAAAAAATTAAAATTTTTTGGCAATGCTACAAGTTTAAAGAAACATTTAAAAAGAATTCATCTAGTACAGGTTCACCAGCTAAATGGAAATAAATAAAAAAATAAAAAAGATCAAGATGTCCATTCGCCCACAGTTGCTGCTGGTTTATCTCATGATGTTCCAGATCAGCTTGAAGAAAATGGAAATCTTTCACCACCTAAGAGGGTTAAGCATTTACCTTAGGTTTGACTAGTTAGTGGTAAACCAGCCGAACTGAATGATAATGAAAAAACATCAATTAATAGGAGTTTATTGAAAATGATAATTAAGGATTACCAGCCACTTTCTCTTGTGGAAAATGAAGGTTTTCTAGAATGTACTACAGCTCTGCAGTTATTTGTATGTTCCTTAAGTACTAAACTGCTACCAGGGTTATACGATAAAGTAGTACAACAGTTTGTTTTAAATCTAGTAAGTAACCTTTCTATAACAACCGATATTTGGTTATCAAATAGTAACAAGGCCTATGTTCTGTAACAGCTCATTTTATTTATGAAGATTTGTTGCATTCTCCTGTTCTTTCCATGAAAGAAATTAATTGTATTTATACCGGAGCAAACATTGCATGTGTCTTTACCTTCATTTTCGATAAATGGAATATAAATAAATAAAATTGTCACGATAGTGTCAGATAGCAGAGCTAATATTAAAAATGATGCCATTCGTTAACACCTAAAAAGAGAACATCATCCTTGTATCGCTCACACATTAACTCTAAGCATAAATGAGGTAATAAACAGCAACAATTTGCTATTGAAAGTATTAAAAACATTTCATACAATAGTACGTTATTTTAAACACAGCACTGATGCTTCAGAAGTACTTAGAAATATGCAGCAGTAAATGGGATCTGCAGAGTTGAAAGTAAAGCATGATGTAGCCACAAGGTCGACTCCTCTTTAATTATGCTAGAGAAGCTACTGGAAATTAAAGTTCCACTTTCAGTGCTATTACATCACTTCAATGAGCTCCTGAATTTCTAGATGCTTATCAGTGGGAGGTGATATCAGAATGTGTCCCAATCTTAAGCCTCTAGAGGATATTACAAATATACTCTCTGCTGAAAAATACTCAAGTATGTCTACGGTCATTCCATTAATAAGAGGACTGCAATTTTTTCTTAAAAACAAAAAATCCACAACAGTCTCCATATATCTAGCTTTTTAGAGCCAAGATTTAAAACAACAGACTTTGAAATTGAGGAGAAATGCAAAAAAAGCTGAACAGTGGGTTATAAATGAAATGGTATCCAGCACAAAAGCAAATGATGAAGAGATAGCTCCAGAAAAAAGTGCCTCGATGGAAAGTAAAGATTCTGTATGAGCACATTTTGATACCAAAACAGCCCAAAAAGTATTTAGCATTAAATGTTACTGCACAAAATCCTATTAGTACAATAACTTTAATGATAGGCAGTATCTAGAAATACCTCATTTACCCAGGTCTAAGAATCCATTTGGATTTTGGAAGCAACACAAAAACGCATTCCGGCAGGTTCTGTACCATCAGGAAGAGTGTTTTCTAAGGCACGACAGCTTACCAGCAAAATTTAGACCATATCGTATTTCTAAATAGCAATGCGCAGGAACTAGAAAGTGTTTACAGTTGATATAATTTGCTTACTTTTGTATTTACTTCTCTTGTTTTGTTCTAAACAGTGTTCTTGTGTACGTATTATAGATTTATATTTACTTTAAAATAAAAATTAAAAATTAAGTAATACATCTTTCGACATTTTAAATCAAAGCTCCATTTTTTTATATCCCATACACACATACAAATTTGTCCACCTCTTTCATGGCCGACCAAGGTCATACATTTGTTTATGGATCAGGGGTTATTATGCAGCTTGCATTACTGCAATATGCAAATGAAATAATGGAAATAAGTCTTAAGTCTTATTGTGTACAATATGTCATTAAGATGTTTGTTATAGAGTAAGGTGCCGGTGTCTAAGTTCACCTCAGTTGTCTGAATTCACGCCGTATTTTATTTTTTATGTTAAACTTTTATAAACAGTGTCATTGAACTAAGGCAGCTTTATATGCATTATGTAGCTATAATTTGACTGAATTTCTACCACCCCAATAAAGTTGTAGCTGGCTCAAGACATCTAAGTGACCCTGACTAAACATACAGATTAAGCTGGTTTTTTAAAGATCAGACAGCATTGTAATAGGGACATAATCTAATGTTAAAAATAATTATCTTGATATTTGAGAAGTATTAATAGTTGTTAGTGATACTAGTTGTTATGAGCACCATGAGTGACAGTTACAAAATGGGGTGATGAGCCAAGTTTTACAATCACACAAGTTGATAACAGTCCAATCATATTTTTGTATTTGTTGCCTGCATTTGCAGAACTAGCCCCGTGCCATCTATTGATGGAATATTTATAACGTCTAGGGGTAATTACTAATTAGTGATTTATGTCATTCAACATACTTGAATTTCAATTAGAATTTTAAAAATCTTGATAAATCTACATCACATACAGGGTGTTTTTGAAACGGTTTCACAGAACAAGACCACCGATTCTGAAGCATTAGGACATACATAAAAAAATATTATTTTGCAGAACTACTCTGTAGTTAAGGAATTAAAACAACTCCGATTTTAGGGCAGAAATTATTTGGGGACCACTGAAATTGGATATCTAGTTTTTAAAGTATGAATTAACAGTTGCAAATTAATTAACCAATCTGCATTAAGCTGATGAACATTAATAATAATATGAAAACTTTCTTTTAAATTTGTTGGTCTCTACAGTCTACATTTTTTTAAATTGTAAATGTACCAGTTTTATTTTGTGAAACCTTTTCAAAAAACCCATGTAGTTTCTTTAGGCTGGGTTCAAGTTTGGAGTGAGATGTACATCATAAAACATTTCAATTGTCCAAGACTAGAAATTTTATTATAAAAAGAGATGTATGAAATTTATAAAAGTATGAAGTAAGTCTCTTTATTATTGTTATTATACACATTTCTATTTTGAAGGGTGACTTTCAGTAAATTATGACATTTGATTTCAATCATAGAGTAATTAATATAAGTAGAGGAACAATTACAATGTTTTAAATGTAACCCAAGAACGTACCGTATAATAGGTGGCGATATACTTAGCCATCTATAGGACGGTACAAAAAGTTTAACAGCATTTTTTCACACCTAAGACTGCAGTTTACTATACATTTAATAGACAAAAAATACTTAGTTGTAGAATAGACGTACTTAATACCTCTTCGTGTTGTTGCGGTCATTATAAAACAAAAAAAGGTATTATTTATGTTGCCAGTAATGACAGCTAAATTTCAGTCAAAACACGAATGAATGAAATCTGATACATTTGAGGGTATACAATAAAATTCTTAATTATTTATTCCTTAAAGGGTTTGAACGGTCAAGACTAAACTAAGAATTAGAACTTGGTATTTTTATTAAAGCAAAATTCTATAATTATCATTTTGAACTTTTTCGTGTATTACTGGGCCGAACAGCATAAAAAGTGTTTTCTTATAAATCACTTCACATATGCAGGTATTTCCAGTTTAGACGTTTAGAAAGTTTTTTTGTTTACTTATGTATTTCTTTTTCAAAACAGTACTCTTAAAAACAATTTTGTGATTTCAATAATGAATGGATTTGCTAAGATTTTGTTTTGATCCATTCTATATTAAAAAAGAAAAGTAAAGTAATATAATAGGGTCTTGCTATCTTTCAGATGCAAGGCCATAATTTGAAGCACAAGATGCAAGCCATATGTTACAAAAAAGTTAACGTGCCTCCATGCAGCTTTGAATGTCGATAACTGTGTAATTAAGACAAATTGAGTATAAGTTCTACGGGTGTATGCACAAAGAATTCGGACAGAAGACTATCGGTTTAACTCTAAGAGTACGTGCAAAACAATTTGCAAGTGTTGCAACTGTTCGTTACTTAAAGCTATTCCCAACATAGTTTTAAAATTTGGTTAATTCAGTTTTGCTTTTAATAAGTAGGTAAGGAGTCTAAATGAAAATCAATGTTGCCAAATTTTATCAATTATTATACTCATAAGCACAAAAAATACCTCTAGATACTTTTCTGCAAATTCCAAGAAGCACAATATATGGTATTTGCATACGAACTGATACAGAAAAGAGTAAAGGGATCTGGAAGACCTGCCTGAAAAATATCACCAATGTTCTTGCAAGTTAGAATTAGTCTTCGTTAACTTCAGTAAAATATTGTTTTAAAAGCTTATTTTCTAGCAACCAAAGACATGCCTTGCTTTCTTGAGATATTGCAGACATAATTTCGGTGCAATTTTGTATATTTGCCCCAGTTTACGAAGACTAATTTCAAGTTTATGGTGAGCCACCTTTGCAAGAGCTTCTTTTTCCTTTGGTAACATTATTATGGAAGGTCTTCCAGATCCTAGCAATTTTTCTGTGCCATAAACTTTTTGAGCTCAAGTACGAATATCATAAAGTGTGCTTTTTGGAATTTTTATTGCGACAAAATCCCTAACAGTATAGGACTTTTTTGTCCTTATGACTATCATAAAATTTGACAATAGCTTCGTGCCGCGAATTTTCATTTGAGCACTCCATACTTTTAAGAACAAAACTGAATTAACCAAATTTTAAAAATATGTTGGGAATATCTGTAGCTAACTGACAGCTGCAAGTTGACATGTTCTCTTAGAGTTTAAACCGACGGTTTTTTGTCTGGATGTAATCTGCTAGGAGTGATTTTCGGTATTTTTAAAATGCTGATGAAAAGATTTCTTTTTATCAAAAGTCGCAAAGCTTAGGCAGATTTTTTTAAAATGTTGGTTCTCATTTCGAGAACACATGTCTAGCAATTAACGACCAATTATTATTATAGAATTCTTTTGGATTCGTTTTGATATGTTTCGGAAAAATACACGATAATAGTATAAAAGCTCCATAGTGTTAGCTTCTTCATAAATGGAAATATTCTAAAACTGTAGAGTTAAACGAGTTAACAAGTCTAGAGATTCATAGAAATCGGACAGGTTAAGAGGTAAAAAAAAACAAAGAAAAGACCTGAATTTTTACATACTCGCGAATTTTTTTTAGATTTTCCCGAAAGAAAAGAACTAGAAATGAGAGAGTTGTTGTTTTCGTTGATAGATGATAGACGATGCTTCACTGAGTACAGTCTAATACGAAACACTTTATATTATAGGCCATGACTTATAAGGAATAAAAAAGTCACAAAAATGAAATTTGCTATAAGCTCAACAGTTGTGAAATTTCAAGACGTATTAAAAATGTTCCAGAAAGTAAAAGAGATTGTGTTTTAAAATTTCACATATTATTTACTAAAATAAGAACTCTCTCAATCATACATTAGTGAATTTAAATCTTGCTCCTTTTAATAATTTATCGTCAATTTGATAATCTTTAAAATAAAAAATGCTTGCGTCGGTATAGCAAATACGTTGTTTCTTAAAAGGGCTTTTATACTGCAATATCACATAATGATTGACATAAATGAAATAGAAGTATTAGCAATATGAACATGCTTAAAAGTTAAAAGTTATCAAATTCAATTTTGCATCCTTCTCTTATATACAGTTATAAATATGAAAACTCGCTCCTTAATGTATAATTCTGTTAAACTATTCTCCATTTAAATTCTATACTGCAATAAAACAAAAACTTGTGGGTTGTTTATTCTACAAATAATTAAGAACACCGCAGTGGCTAAATGTAATTCAATCCTTTTTTTACAATGCGTTTACATATTTTGTTTAAGAATAAGTTTTTACCGCCAGAAATTTCCCCGAAAAAAATATACACAATAGAAATTTTAATATAATCATTTGAGACGTTTGTCAATTATACCAAGATATAAATTCTTTAAATTAGAAATAATCTGGCGCAATAATGAGAAGTTGAAGAGGGCAGCACCGTCTATGCTTGCCCTTCTTTCCTCTTGATGCACTTGACCAACAACCGTACGAGTTACACATATACCCATAACATTGTTCCTCTACCCATATTTATTTCCTCTATGTTTCAATCCATTTTTGTAATGTTTACTGAAATTCCTCCAACCGTGATGATGAGAAGATGTTCTTTAATAAAAGAAATATCAAAATTGATTTATTTAAATGAAATAATATCTACAAATATTACATTATTTTTTAAAAATCTATATAAAAATTGCTTATAAAATATTGCACATTAATAAAGTAGAATTATAAGTCTTTGGAGCTAAATTTACACACATTTTGAAAAATTTAGAATGACAGAAATATGGCAACAATTACTTATAGTATATATTTTTCAGATATACAGAAATCTTGAATTATACCTTAAAAATATTCTCAGGAATATATCCCTATTGGTAACTAATTTGAATTTACAATAAACTCTCCCTAAATCAATTTGGATGAAACCATATAATAGATTAAATAAGTGAAAAAAATCAATTAATAGTACACAATGCATCTAACTTTATTTACAATATGGGCGGAGTGTTAAAAGAATGTTATTTGAGGGAAAGTCAACTGTACATTAAAAAAGACAATAAAGACTAATATTAAGTGAAAATTACAAATATTTAATTAAATTGAACTACTAGTTTTAGCTTCAACTCCAAATAGATCCTTAAAAACATATCCACACTTATGGTCCTCTAGAAACTTAAACAATTCTCCCATGTCCATGTGATTACACTTAATACTACTATTTTGAAAAACTTTTTCCTCAAAATTATCAAATTTCAAAAATAAATCTTTATCTTCTTTACATTCTTCACTAATCTTACAAAAAATCCTTTTCCAATTCATCGATTTAATTGCTTGCCACCATTCATTACAATCTTTAGCAGCCCCTTCTATACATATAATCCCTGGCTTACCTGGCATACAAAATCCTGTGATTTTCAATGTATGTGCCAAATCTAAAATTTCACGTCTTTTGCTTTTGCTGTAAATATGATGAGAATAAATCCAATAACGTACTAGATCTTCATTTTCTTCAACTTTTGTTGGGACAGTTTCTGATTCTGGTTCTATATAATTGTTTGCATTATCTTGAAGCCAAGAAATTGCAGAAAAAATGCACGGCTCATTCCTTTCTAGCTGTATAATATAGTCTGTAAGATCTTTATTTACTTTAGCGTGTTGATTTCTATTCATCTTATGGTTTCTTACATAAATATCTGGTTCCACTTCTGGATATTCATGAGATAAATTTATACACAATTCGAATTTTGTATTTTCAATCATAAGATTAATTGTGATATCCAAGAATGGTGGAATTATTGCTGTATCGCCATTTACAAAATCTGTTATTTCTTTTAAAGCAACCAAGTCATCCACACGAATTTCTCCTGGATTATAAAACATGGACTGAAGCATTTCTAATTCTGATAGTTGTGTTTGAAGAGTTTCTTTGAGTTTAATTTGATTGAAGTTTGAATTATTTTCTAATTCCATTGTGTCTATAGATCTGTAACAATAATAAGAAATTATTTTTTAGATACACAAATTTTGAATGGTTTTGAACCGCATTCCATTCTAAATACAATTCACCCTAGAGATGTAGGATTTTATGATAATTTGAAGCTGAACAAATCAGGGATTGTTTACATTGATGATGCTGGCATTCATATTTGTTTTTTAGAAGGGGTAAGTATATATATGTATTAAATAGCTTTGTGAATGTATACAGTGTGTCCAAGATAAGGATGCACAACATGAGGATCTTGGAAACGGTAAGAGATACAGGATCGGTTAAATGGGATGAAAGTTGGCTATTTATAGGACCTTTTTGTTGGCGTTTGCAAAATCTAGATATCTTGGATGGTTTCAGAGATATTTAAAAAACAGTAGATTTCTTGATTTTCGTTATTATTTTTTCTTTCCTTTATTTGAAGAGATATTGGAAAACTAAAACTACTTTTCCATTGCCACTTTTTGTTTTCTATTAAAATACGCTAACAAAATTCCTGTACAATGTTTCAGTTTCGAGTAACCATCATCAACCTCATTTTTTTAAATAGGCGGAAAAACAATTGGATTAAATTAATTTTTTGTGTTTATTACTTCAATATTAATTGTAATCAAAATGATTTGCACATAAAAACGAATTTACTGCATTTTAACCTTATTTTGACATATGACATTCGTTTAACAGAAGATTTTCTAGTGAGAATGTGTAACTAGAAATAGTGACACCAACATAAATAAGTTTGGGGTATAACATTGCATGCAACTAAAACCCTAAACATTTGAAATGGATTGGAATTATAGAAATGAGATAAGGTATATTTTAAATATACATATAAAGAATTGTTATACTTATATATTTTCTTTTATTAATGATTTAAATCACTGTTTAACCCCCAGTTGCATGAAATATTTTTAAAGTCGTTTTTATTAGCTAAAACGCAATGTTATAATAACTTTAAAATCTACTAATCTGATTGAAGAATTTTAAGTTGAACTTCTGATTGGTTATAATGATGTTCTTATTTGACAACACAGTTAAGAACGTCTGATTCTATTTTAAATTCTGTTCTGTTGATATTTAATTTGTGATGTTTTGTTTTCATATAACCTCAAAAATGCTTATTTTTCCTAAAATATCAGGGTCATGATTTGATACATCTTTTTGAAAATTCTTGTTAACTACCTGGTAAATAGCAAAGAATGGTTCTTTTTTCTTATTAATTACCAATGCTACTTCTCAAAAAAAAGGCTTATATTGGAAAATTCATTTGTTTTATTGTCCGACTCAAATTTATTTCATGTAGCAACTTTTTAGTTTTTATTTATTATCACTATTGACACTCAAGGCTTATTTTCTTTTTTTCTCTTTCAAATAAGCACATTGCTTTCACTATTTTCAGAATGGTAGTTGTCCAGTTGACTTTTACAGCTAGTACTGTTGGTGATGAATGAATTCACAATGTTACTTGTGACGTCATCATCATGGTAACAAACTTCCAAACAACTTTTATTTTACATTTATACAAGGTGTTTCCAGTTTATGTAGTCAAGCTCCAGCAGGTGATAGAACATCAACAAATAAATGTTTTGGTTTTTAAGATACAGGATGTTAGTTTTGCTAAACATTTCTTCTTTTCTTAATATCTCTTAAGGTAATAAGAGGTATTGAGCCAAAAACTTCTCTAGCTATGGCATTTACTAGAAGATATTTAGCTTTCCATAATTTTACATGATTAATTTTTTTAAAAGAAAGTAATATGTTACATCATTGGAAAACTGGCTAGTTTTAGTGTTTTTGTAAACTATTTACATTCAATTTAGCACAAAAGTGTCTCCTACGTTTTTTTGCGTGATGCGTTGTTTTTGAGCAATTTTGAAAGAAAACGTGATGTATTAAATATTATTATTATAACTAGAGCTGGGCAGATATGTCGTAAAGAAGTGCATATATGTACTAAAATATTCCTTTAAAACCCAGTAATATTACATTAATAAATGCTATATTATGTGCTTTAAAAATCAAAATCGGTGGACACTTTTTAAAGAAATTACAATTTTCATGGTTTAAAATATCAATTTTTATGTTATAAGTTCTCGTATATGCATTCTTACCAAAAACTTGTTATAATATGCCATTTATGCAAAATAAATACAATGAAATGAACTCACATACTAAAAGTTAATTGTGTATATACTACAGATAAAAACATGCAAATGCATTTTTCAGCTCTAATGGGGATGGACAGATAAACCATAAAGAAAGTGCATACTTCACTAAAATATATCATAGAAACCTAGTAATATTAAAATATGTCATAGAAACCTAGTAGTATATGCAAGGAACATACAACGCTATATTAATATATGCATATTATATGCTTTAAAAATCAAAATCAAAATCAGTGGACGATTGTGAAAAGAGTGTGTGGTAACAATTTGTATCGTTTAAAATATACATTTTCATACTGTTAAGTCTTCATATATGCAGTTATTTATTTATTTATTATTAGAAAACCCTTTGTACAGAAAGACCAATTACACAGAGGGCATATTTAACAATATGATGAACACATATAGAAAACTAATGAAAATAATAAAATGAACATAATATAATAATGGTGCGCAGCAAGGTAAGTGTAACATTAGAGTACTATTGTACTTATAGATTTATATATATATATATATATATTTTTTATTTATATTTATATACTATGTAATGTAATAAAAATTATAATGTAGTATTGTGGAGTAAATAAGAAATCATATTATTAGTAGATTTTAAGATTGTAACTTATTACGAAATTGTTTAATCGAAGTTCCGAAGATCTCAACATCAGTGGACATCGCATTATACAACCTGCATATATGCGAGCCAGTGGTGAGTTTGTATAATAATTTGTTTTTTGAATTTGATATTGCAAAGTAAGCGTCTGCCTGGTATTTATCAATGAAATGTTAAAATGAATCATACATAGTAACTTTTTGTTATTTATGTAGCTGTTTAATATTTTATGCAAGAAAAATAATTGGAAATTCTGTCTTCTAGCTTCTAACGATGTCAAGAACCTGCTATATATGCCAAATATGCAAAATAAAATTAATTATCTAAACAGTATACAATGAAATGAGCTTACATACTAACAGTTAACTGTATATACTTCATAAATAAAAACATGCAAATATGCATTTGTCCAGCTTTAATTATAACACCGTGATAATAAATCTAACACCCTGTATCTCGAAAATTAAGCATTTTTGAATATAATTTTATTAAGCAATTAACCCTGCATGTGTGTGCTCTTTATACAAAACAAGCAAAAACAGGCTTTGTTTGGAAACAAAAACCATGACAAGCTAGTAATGACGTCACGTGGACAGAGTCTCTAGAATTTTTGACTGGAGACCACCATCTTAAAAGTAATAAAAGGGACGTGATTATTGGAAAGAGAATAAGACTGAGTTTCGTTAATCATTAGTGATAATAAAACTGATAGGTTGCTATTTTGAAAAATGAGAGCATCGATCTGATCTTTCCAAGGTAATTGAGCAGGAAAGTAAAACATGCAGTTTTCCCATGTTAACTTTGTTTTGAGAAGCAACATTGGCAATTAGAAGAAAAGCAACTAGTTTTTATAGTTGACAAGAACTCAAAACAAAAAATGTCATAAGTCATGACTCTTCTATTTTAGGAGAATTGAGTATTTCTGAAGTTAACTTAAATCAAAATATTACAAATGACATATCAATAGAAGCAGAACTTAAAGTAGAACCAAAATTTAAAAAATATATACATGGTGCTGTTTAAAAAAAATTGATACATTCATCTTTATACTGGGTGACCCAAAAGTCTGGAAACGGTTAAATATCTCGAGAAATACACTTCAGATAGAAAGTTACGAAATAACACGCATGCATAAAAATGCAACTTTCTGATAAGTTTTTTTGGATTCTGAATCGGATCCTTATTCAAACATGAAAAAAACATTTGTTATTTCTCCCAACCCCCTTGTAAGGGCTGCGAAGATGGGGATGGTTTTTCATGTCTATAAATAATTTTTGATGAGAATCAAAAAATACAAAACAAATTGGGAGTTCCCATTTAAATTTTCAAAACTGCCCCTCACTCCACCCACAAGTGGGGGTGAGGGTGGTTTTCACGTGTCATATTTAAATAGATCTTTAAAAATAAAAGAACACATATTTCGTGACTTTCTAATCTGAATGTGTATTTCTTGAGATATTTAACCGTTTCCAGACTTTTGGGCCACCCGGTATAATTTGTTGACTGGTCAGATTATTTGGATCCAGTTTTTATTTGTTGATAAAGTTGATACAATTTCTGCTCAAAGCGGAAAACATTAAATGGTGGAGTGTTTCTATTTCCTGTTCGTACCTTGTATAGGTCATGCACGATAGATTTGAGGTGAGGTGAGGTTTGCTGCATAAATGTAATTAAGAGTTTCAAAAGTCTCAAGATCTATTCATGTTCTGTCACTATTTAAATAACTCTTCGTCTTCTCTATATAAATACTTAAAAGTCTCATTGTTTACAGAATCAAGTGAAAGAATTACATACTATTTCTGCAAAAAATCTCTTCAAAATCTCTGTTATCCAACATGAAGATCTAGTTCTTGTAGTAGTATTGCAGTCGAAAGGTGATAAAAAGTCTTCTCTGGTATACACATTTCAGTCTAACGATGCTAAAAGCATAGAATGGAAACAAACAGTAAAAGATGTAAATGATGATGTACTACTCTGGTATTAGATATGCAATTTGCAATTATTAATTAGATAACAATAACTTTTATTGCAGGACATTTCAGAACAATATACACATGCTTCTTGCAGAGGGAAATGGATTGAATATCACAATGTATTTATGGAAAACAACATATTTTGATGTGCAAGATACACTGACAATAAAGCAGTGTCAGAATACAAAATTTGATGTTTTTATTGAAGAGAATACAGTTTTCTTAGCAATTGCCTGTAAAGAACTTAAATCAGGTTAGAGTGAAGCTCCTACTTATTAAAAGCTTATATAAAACACTTGTATTTGTCTTAAGGTGAAGATAGTTCCTATTCATATTTGTACGAGTGTCCAGATAGTATAGCATGTGTATATAGACAAGCATTCCGAACATACAATCCTGAGCATGTTAAGTTTTTCAGTGTAAATGTTAACGACGAAGAATGGCAATTTCTTATTTTTGCTAACTTCTTCATGACTGAAGGTAGGGTATTATAAACTTCTTGTTTGACAAAAAATGATGAATTTTTTATTTTAGGCAACAACACGGATTACAATATATATTCTGTTATATACATTTATGATTCAGTCAAAACAGCTTTCGTACCATTTCAGGGTTTAAAGCTGAATGGTGCTTATTACTTTCTACCAGTTAAAGTTAGTAAACATAATTTTTGTTTCCTTTATCACAGTAAAATCATAACTAAATTTATTTTAAGACTTCATCTGGAGCTTTTATACTATTAGCAGCCACTAAAAATGAAGGAATTAAAGCTTTTCAGTTTGATGGTTTAAAATTTGTAAAAGCAGAAGTACAATACTCTCAAGAAGCATTTTCCAGGGATATTTCTATTATGCGTTATGGTCTAGTCAATGGTTTTCCACTTGTAGGTATGTATCATGTGTTCAAATCAACTCCATGTCAAGATTCATGATTACGTAACTGGTAACTTTTTTTCTTGCTTTAAGCTGTTATAAATGTAGGTAATTACAAAGAAATGGGAAAATGGTTTAAAGTCAGATTTACAAAACGAAAAATAGTAAACAGATATCATGATGATCTACTGACATGGTGCAAGGAAAGTATCAAGAACTTAGAGTCTTCCGATATGGAAAGTCACATTAAGACAATAGAGAAAGCTCCCAAATATACAGATCCTGTATTGAAGCTTGAAAGCAACATTAATTTTACCAGTGTGGAAATTGATAATCTTTATGTTACTAACGAAGATGTAATTTTACTTTTTCTTTTAGCAAGTAAAATTTATAAATGATGCTTATTATTTTAGCTTGAAGAAACATTAAGTAAAACAGAAGAAACCGATCTTGGTAGACTTGAAAGGAGGTTAGAAAAACATGTAAAAGATTTAAATAAAGTTGAAAAACAAATTCAATCAGCGTTGCATAAAAGTGGCACAAATCATTTTAAACGAAATGTACATGTAGAAGAACTCTTATTGAATAAGAGTCCTTCTTCGTTTAATTCTGCAACTATCGAAATGATCAATGGATATGAGATTGCTCCAATTATTGAAAATGTCCTTGATATTGATGAAGGATTCGTAACAAATGAATCCTTTGAGTTTGATCGCATTACAATAAATAACGAGTTTCAACCTGAATCTATAAATGAATTATCTGGTGCTGAAATATTTTGTGATGTAGTAGTTGAAGGTGATGCTATTTTAAATGAAGTTAATCTTGATGGAAAGTTGGGTGATATTACTTTTTCTAAACATCATATCCTTCTTAATGAAGAAGATCAAGTACTAAGCGGTCTACATATAGTGAATACGTTTAGTGCAAAGCAATTAGAAGTAAATAATGAACGAAATGCTCATATGTTCAGTACAGCTACTGTAGAAAATAGTGTACTATCAAATGTTAATCGTGTGAAAGCAAGAAAGATGACAGTTGGCAGTTATATAAATGAAGTTGATATACCATCACTACATAAGCATGCTTTGCGAAAAGAGGGCGACCAAACTATAATAGGAGAATATACATTTGATACACTTCATTTGGATAATATTAATACAGAAACATTATCTGGTGAGAATATAAAAGAAAGTGTGATTTTAACTGATAATAGTACATACACAATCGATGACAATGTTGCATTCTCAAATTATATTCGTGCAGATTCAGTTTATATTTCAAATAATTTAAATAATATTAGAGTATTTGAAGATGGTAAACTTGATCTGTTACTGACCAATGTTCAAGACGTTCAACATATTGATGGATTTAAACAGTTTGAAGATTTAGAGTTATTAAATCCAATTGATTTACATGGTAAAAGTAAAAAACTAGATGAATTGAATCCTACAAAATCGGTTAATAAGGAAATTATTTTAACTGGAGATTACACAATAAATGGAAACGTAAAAGTCATAAAGAATCTGCAGTCTGATGATTTGCAAAGCTTAAATTTATATTCTGTTAAACAACTTCAAGCAGATGGATTGCATATTGAAGAAACTCATATTCCGATGCATTTTAATTTCATGCAAAATCTAAATGTCTGTGTTTTATCAACAATAACTTTAGAGGAAACTAAAAGTTTTGCTTTTAGGTTAAACAAACTTGGCTTGATGCAATCAATGATATAGAAGTCAATTCTTTTATAACGATGGGTGATGCATCAAGTGAAATTCTTGTTACTGCACCAAAGAAGTTTTTGGGTGATGTTTTTGTTGCCGGATCTGCTTCTGTTGAAAAAATAAATTCACTAGATATGCAGAAATTTCAAAGTGAAATTGTACAACTGGATTCAAATTTAAAACTAACTCAGTCTCTTTCTGGAAAATATCATTTTGAGAATATCGTTGCACACAGGTAAGATATTAGTTATTTGGTAGGCACGGTTGTTATAATGTATAAGATACGAACTTGGTGTGGTTCACCTACACAACTTCACAAATAATTGAAGGTTCAATTGTGACTTACATATAAACATATTATTAAAGTAAAGGATACCAGTTACATCCAGAGTTGTTTTACTGTTAAGATATTGACTATTGAGCATTATTACTAAAATATGTAATTACACAAGTCAAATATTCTTCTTCTTGTGCTTCCTTTTGCCCTATCGGGGCTTTGGAGTTCTCCAGTTTTTCTGATCTCAACTCTTTCATCTCTTTCAGTGTTTTTCCCTTTATTTTTCCTGCTTCTGCCACCTATTGCATCCATGTTTTTCCTGATCTTCTCTTTTTTTTTCTTTTCAACTTTGGCTTCTAGTATTTTATTCACCAGTCTGTCATTGTTCATTCTCATCATATGACCAGACCGAGTTAGCCTTCTTTTTTCTTGCTTTATGTGTATTATTGCTTCCTGATTTAGTAGCTGTCTGATATCTTCATTCTTTATTCTGTCTAGGCGAGTCTTTTCTGCTATTTTCCTTAGTTGTTTCATCTCTGCTGCTGTTATTAAATTCTCATATTTAGTAGTAGTTACCCAAGATTCACATCCATATAAGAATAATGGAATAGTTATTTTGTTGAATATCTGGAGTTTCACTTGTTGCCCGCTCTCTTTCTTTCCAAATATTGTGTGATTTAGGTTGCAGTAGATTCTAGTGGCTTTCCTTCTTCTATTAGATACCTCCCGATTTATTTTCCCATCATTTGAAAAAATGACTCCTAGTGTATCCTGTGACTTTTTCAATCGGTTGGTCTTACAGATTAGTTTATTTTCAGTTGTTCTGTTGGGTTTCTGATCAATAGAGTCCGGATTTATAAGCATTAAAAAGATTGATATAAGCGCTTTAAAAAGCATTAAATTTTTGTTAAAATAAGCACAAAAATAGCATAAAATTCTAAAATATGCTTATGGAAGTTAAGAATACAAGTACATATTACAAATACCTTGCCAATACAAAAAATTCAAACAAATAATTTAAAGTAAATACTTAAGAAAATAAACATTTTATAATAAAACAGTCTCTTCATCATCAAAACAACTAACAATTAGAAACTTCTCCATATTTCCAATTAATAGATTTCTACGTCTTTCACTTAGAATATTTTTATATTTGGAGAAACTCCTTTCGACTTCTACACTCGTTATTGGGGCATATTTAAATTTAGAAATAATATTGGGTGCTATACCTATAGGGGATGATACATTTTCACCACTTAAAATCTTACCAATTTTGCTTATTGTCTGGAATCCTTCATTTGTTGAAAACACTTCAGTATTTTTTTGTTTAATGACGTCACCGATATTTCCTGGTACGCAACACTTTCTTTCATGGCATCTCCTGCTCTTCCAGTCCTATCATTATCCGACTTATAAAACATAAATTCGCCTTTAAAAACGTTAAATTGCATTTTAATTACTCTTTTTTTAAAACAGTTTGGCATTTTTCGATAGCTGCTCTATTCTTATCTGTTAGGTCGAAAACGGCAGTTTTAAAATTTTCATAATAAGTAGCATAATAAGCAACAGCATCTAGCCAAGTACCCCAACGGGTTAATACCGGTTCTGGAGGTAGTGGGGTATTTGGAAATTTTTCTTTAAAATATTGCACTCTTAACGAAGTTATAACAAAAATCATTTTTACATATTTGATGAGGTCCTTTATTAATGGAAACTGCAATCTTATGGTTTCTGGAATTCTGTTTATACCATGAACTACGCAGGTAATATGAATCAGATTTTCGTAAGATATTTTCATATTACAGCCTGCTTTTATCATGTATGGAGCAGCGTCAGTGGTCATTAATGTTGGTACAGCTCGGGTAAAACAAAAAGCTACTAACGAATCTTGAACAAATTTAGATATATTGTTGCTGTTGGTCTTTGCTAATTTTTTTGAACTTATTAAAAATCATTTTGATAGAGTTCCTTCATTTAGCACTCCAATGATTAAATTGGCTATATATCGACCACAGGAATCAGTAGTTTTGTCTACGCTGACCCAAATGTAATTATGTCCGATTATTTGTCTGATTTTTTTTAACGTTTCAGTATAAACTGAACTAACATAATTTTTACAAGTGGTACTTTCATCTAGGATTGGTGGTTCACAATATTTTTCTAAAAAATTTTTAAATGAACTGTTTTGTAGTTTATTCAGAGGGATGTTTGACTTTAACATTATTTCACACAAATCTAATTTAAATCGTCTCTCATCGTTGTAATTAGAAGTTGATGCTGGGGCTGATTCGATGGTTACTTGTGTATTGGTTTGAGCTTTGAGTTTCTTTAAGTTTTCTTGATGTTGAGAAGTATTTATGTGTTGAGTTATATTATTTTTTTTATCACTTGAAATCTGGATAATCAAAATTTATTTTGAATTGTAGAAATTGTATTAATCTTGAAAAACTTACAGTTTTAACACAGGCTAGGCAAAATAAGGTCTTATTCGCATATTTTAAATCTGGGTGGCCTCCTCCACAGTAGATTTTACTTTCGGCATTTTTAAAATTACATTTATACAGGCACACCTTTGCAAATAAACATAGTTTAGCACGGTTTAACAAACAACAAACGACTGAAATAAAATGTGATATTTTTATTCAATCTTGCAGAGTTGCATAAAGCATTTCTTACAGTTTCAGTTAAGATTCTTGTAATCATATCCATAGTTATAAAATAAGGTATCAGCAATCTTATTAAAGTGAGCGAACATTAACTTTACCAGTGCCAGATATTTTACGACCTGTTTGTTTTTAGTAACAAGTAATATTTTTTCTAATTATTCAGCAGAAAAGTTTGGAATAATTATTAAATAAGCATTAAAACTAAAATATGCATAAAAATTTAAAATATGCAAAAAAAGCATAAAAAAGATAATTCTAAAATGCCTATTTCGACGAGATTCATAAAGATATATACAATTTTTGTTGCTGCTATAATTTTCTAACATAAGCATAAAAGCTAGATATCCGTCTCTACTGATCAATAACCATATGTACATTTGCTTTTTCAAATGTTTACTTCCATTTTCATTTTTCTCTACTTCTTTCACCCATATGTCCATCAAAGCTTGCAACTTTCTTTCCAAGTCTGCCATTAAAATGATGTCGTCCACATTGACTTTTACTGGTACTAAACATTTATAACTTACTGTCGTTTTTAATCCTTTCCTTCTTTTTCTTGTATTTTTCATTATCCTGTTCATTATCAGATTAAATAGTAATGATCTGATGCTATTCTCTTATTTAATTCCTCTTTTCATCTCGAATAAGTCTGATTTTCTTCCTCTTAGTACAGCTCTGCCATACACATGTACTCCTGACTATTCTGATCAACTTCTCTGGTATTTCCATCTCACTCATTACAAATGCTGCTTTCAAGTCTATACGAGACAAACAATTCTCCTGCTTCATTTTTCTTTTCAATTAAGTTTCTTAACACAAATATAATTATCAGATGTTTGCCTTCCTTTTCTGAATATTTCTGAGTTTTCCTTCTACTATTTGTGTATATAATTTAAAAGCTGTTGTGGTAAGGCAGATTGCTCTGTAATTCTCACAATCTGTTTCTTCCCCTTGTTTGTGTATGGGTACTATCAGGTTTTCTTCCCAGTTTTTAGGAATTTCGTTTCTTTTCTATACTTCTTTAAGTATTTTCACCAACCAATTCTTTCCCTCCTCTTCTATCCATTTGATCATTTTTGGGCCTATCTCATCTGCACCATTTGCTTGTTTTGATCTTTCTTATTCTTTCCTTCAATTCTTCTCTAGTTATTTTTTCCACCTGTTCCTCTTCAGTCATTCTTTCAAATAGCTGTGTTGTGCTTTCTTCAGCTCCTGTGAACTTTTCAGCAAAGCATTCCTTTCATACGCCCAGTATATCTTCAGTTGTTATTTTTAATCGGTTTGTTTCGTCTCTCACTTCTCTTATTTATTTTCTTCTTTTACTTTATTCATCAAAACCTTAGATTGTTCAAGCCATAATGTGTGATTCATTGTTTCTCCAAATTGTTTACTTCTCTGATGTGAGTTTTTACGCTCTCTTAGTGTTACGTATTTTTCTCTAGTTTTTCTCTTGATTTGTCGAACCTCTTCCATGCTTCTTTCTTCAATTTTCATTTCATTATTTCGCTTTGCACTTTGTTCCACTATGCTGTTCTTTTTTTTGGATTTTTCTTACTTTCACAACTCCACATATCCCCTCTGCTTTACTGAGTATTACCATCTTAAAGAGTCTCCATCTCTCCTCTAGGTTCTGATTTTCTCTCATCCCTTTTAGATTTTTAAAATAATAGTTTGTTTCTTCCTGATATTCTTTTTAGTATTTTGGTTTTCTCAGTTTTTGCATTCTGATCTTATTGTTTACTCACCATAAGTATGAAATAATTTAATATTTTCGTGACACTCGGCTAGTTCGACGAGACTAGGGCCGGCACTAGGCGAGCCGTCGTCTGGCGGCTTTTCATTAATTTTCAGAAGGGAGCAAGGGGGGTTAAAGTTAGAAATTTTACACTCGAGAACCAGACCAAATCTGGAGAATCGGTGTAGCTTTAGGGCCTTCGACTAGCTTGCGCGCATGGAGCAACCGCGGTGACATCTAGCGGCGAAACAGACAACAACGACTGGGACCTTATGCGAGGCCTTATCGATCTGGAATCAGGGGCGCTGTGATGTAGAGCCACCCTGGAGTGTGTTCCCCTTGCAGATTTAAATTCGTGAGGGGGGGATAGGGATGGGGGTTTTGCGAAGATATCGAAATGGCACTTAATGCCCCAATTGAATGTCTTCATCTGCGTCCGATGCCTCTTCACTTCCTACAGTTCCTGTAACTCAAAAACTATAAGGGGTATGGGAGTCTAGTTTTCGCTATGCGACGTACATTTGAGTGTTATCGACCAGTGAAGACAAATTGTCGGTAGCAAAGCAAGAAAGCTCGAACTTTCTCCCAAAACCGTTCGGGCACTTTGCAAATCTTGCATTTCCATCAAAATCGTCCGAATAGTCCCATTGACAAGGTATTTGAAATTTGTATTCTGGGAGTATATCTCTACCTACTGGGAAAAACTCGATTTGATTCAGTTAACCTTTCACTTTTTTCGATTGTTCACCTAAAAAATTCGTAACTCGGTTAACTAATGGTCTGATCGAGTTGGTCTTTTTTTATACCAAAGAGCACTATCAGGGCAAGAAGTTTAGATAGACAGAAGTGGCGTGCGCCTGTCTTTGAGGTGAAATGGAAGACAAAAATGCAATTAGTCTTCTTTTGGACCTTTCTGAAGCAGTTCTCCAACATGCTAGGAAAGTGTAGTTGCTAGCATCGTATGCGCCTTGGAATGGGAGACAGAGAATACTTTTTTCCTAAGAGGTTATCTTCTAGGTCGGAAACGCAAAAAACTGAAAACTGGTTACCCTTTAAACTAGAAAGACGAATCTTCTGCTGTAAATGTATTTTAGTGGCTTATACGTGATTCTATAACCAAATTCCGAATCTTTCCAAAAAGACCCTTGAAACCTAGGGAGGTGCTCTTCCCTTTCCATCCCTTCCAGCGCAGTTATTTTTGGATAATTAATGGTGAGATTCGGCATGTAGCTCTCCCAAACTTTTATGCATTTCACCTTTAAATTCGGCAAAAATATCTGAAGGAACTTCCCCATATAGCACATGGACATCCTATGGATGTCTAAATCTGGACGACCTTTGGGCATAATTTGGACGGTTTTGGATGATAAATGGATGTCCAATTGACGTCTACCAATGGTCGTCCAGTGGACGTCCAATGGATGTCCAACTTACGTCCATGGACGTCGGGACAAAATTTAAATGGCAAATGGACGTCCAGTGGACGTCCGGTGCTATATGGGTCGGAGATAGGAAATTTTGAGATCTCTGTAAACTCGTTATCTTTGGCTTTTCATCATTCGTGCCGAATGATAGATAAATAGATTTGGATTATGTTTGTTACTTCTTCCATTTCCGAAGTTATCATTATACTTGGAAATACTGGCTTAAATTTAGTGATTCTTTTGTTTATTTCATCAGAACGTATTGATTGAATTAAATATATTTTTGGCTCTAATTCACGAACGCCTGGGCCGATTTTAATTTTCTTTGATGTGAAAGATGGAGAATCTTATACCCTTTAAAATGATATATCACACATGGGGTAGTGCCATTTAAAATTTTGGGGGGGAGGGTGAAGATTTCCCAACTGACTAGAGGTTATTAAATGTCCCCCTCCAAAACAAAATCGACGCGTTTCGGCGATTTTTGATAATTTTATTAATTAAAGAGTTATTCAACGTGGGAAGTTTTAAAATGATCACCCTGTATATATTTTCATGTATGCTATTGTGAGTAGACTTCATGATAGAGAAGTTTGTAATGAAAATTATTCCTCCCCGAGGAATTTATATATGCAGTGATTTCTTTTGTTGAGGCACTTCCAGGGAAGAAATCGCAGCAATGTGTATCTGTTCAATTTCCAAAAAATATAAAAAATAATATTTATGTACCATTTACATTTTCAGAATTGACAATATTAAAACATATTTTAATGGCCATCTATGGGATGAAATAATAATGGCAAATGAAGTTCAAACGATAGAAGGAACAACTATAATCGATGGTGATTTAAAAGCTAATAAAATTAATTCAAATATGATCACCTGCAACAAAATTAAGGGTTATGATTTTACTAAGATAATAAAAGACACAATAATTGATTCTCCAAATCGATCCATTACTGGAAAAAAACAATTTCAATCTTTAACTGTTGAAAACTTAACCGTGTCCAAATTAATTGAACCACAAAATCTACCTGATTATAAGAATGCAACTTATGATCTTACAGAAAATTTAGAACTGCCTGATAATATTATTATAGAACAGATATTTTTTAATGGAAAATTTAATAACTTGTCAAAAGATGAGCTCGGTTGGTGGTTTGGTGCTGCGAATAATATAAAAGTTATAAAAAGTGATACAAATTTCAAAGAAATCAATATCGAAGGGAATCTTCAAGTTGATTCAATTAATAAAGTTAAAATTTCTGATATTGTAGATAATTCTGTTAAAATAGATGAGGAATTTTATTTTAACAAAATGACAGTTAACCACAGTAAGAACAAAATATTAAAGTATCGTGGAATTTATTTTAAAGTATCTTTTTATTGCAGCAGATGGAATCGCTTCACATAGTACTGTAATATTAGAAGGCCATTTTGAATCTTTAGACATACATGACATTTTTCTCGCTAATATTGTTGAACCACAATCAATTAGTGATGAAATAATATTTCATTCTAATGTGACTGTTGATGGTGAAATTGTTTTTGATGGGCTAATCTCAAAATTGAATCTTACCGAATATTGTAGTTTTCCAAGATTAGCAAGATCTGGTGAAAAGAGCAAATTGCATGTTGAAGGTAAGTAATTAGAAGACTTGGCTTAATTCATTTATTCGATTGTCAAGCATCTATTTGTTTTAGGAAACATAATTTTTAAGAAGCCACTTCAAATCGAGACCATCAATAATTTATCAAAAACCGATCTAATGAATAACGTATGGTTTAAAGATGAAACGACTCTAATAACAGGGGCTATAGATTTTAATGATATTCATTTTAAAGAAAACGCTGTTGTTCTTGTAAAACATACCGTTATTATAAAAATTATTTTTTGATTATATATAGTTATTTTGCAGGGTCTATTAAATGAGAAAAAAATTGAATTAATGTCAAAAACATATTTCAGCAAAACACTAGATCAAGATGTATCAGCTACATTGGAGTTTGAAAATGTAGGATTTGATGGTGGTGTATCTGCTAAGCAAGCTAGAATTTCAGGTATATTGGGGAGAGAGGATTTTGGTGAGCTCATGAGAACTATTTTACTGCAAGATTTTTCCCAAATGTTTGAATTCATGCCTGCTTTTGAAGACTGTAAAATTCTAAGTATGCAAAGAAGAATTTTTAAAGGTCGCCACTGTAAAATAGTAATTTGTAGATCTTACTGGAAACTATAAACTTAATGGTCTCGATTTTGCTAATGACGTTATGCTGTTCGATAAGGAGAATTATGTAACAGGTAGAAAAGTTATTTCTGATGTTCATACTTCAGTGTTAGATATACCAGAGGGATATGATACACATGTTTATGTGCAAAATGTTAATATTATTCATTTATTACAAGCTGCTGTTTTAAAGCAGGGAAGGCACAGATTAACTGGTAAAATTAGTTTTAAAGGATACACAACGTTTTTGGATGGAATTAGGTAAGTCAACTTTCTGGTTGTATTCTATTTATATGCTTTGTACTTTGCAGATCTGAGTATCCAATAATAAATGGAATAAGATTTAACAATGAAACTATCATGTTAAAATCAGTTCCACAAAACATAACCAGCATCAAAATGTTTCATCCAAAACATGGCACAGAATCTGATAACTCTGAAAACGCTACATCAATCATAACTTTCAAAACATTACAAGTTAAAGATGGTCTAAATGGAATTGATATGGAAAAGTTGCTAGAGCGACAGGTATTGTTCAGTTTTTTAATTTTTTACATATTGATTATTATAAAATAAAAGATTGAGTGATAGTAATTTATCTTGTAGGCATACAAAAATGAAGACACAGTATTCAAAAACAAGATGAATTTTAATGGTTCTATAGCAATGTATAACGTTAATATTGAAAAATTATACAATGATGTTAACATATCTGAGTTAATACAAGATATAATTCAGTTTTCTAAAGAAGACAATTTCTTAAATAGTTATCAGAAATTATACAGTGCTGCAGAACACATTAATAAATCACTCATGGGTATGCATATGCTTGAGATATTTCTATTTTTTGAAAACTGGTAGTTTTCTAGGACAAGCACATTATTTAGATTACTATGAAATCAGACAAATTTACAAAGAGAAAGATTTCATTATTCCTGTAAAACTTGAAAATCCAGATGTTAAACATCTAGCTTGTGTTGTGAAATCTACATTTCGTTATAATATAAATTTCCAAGTGTGGGATGAACAAGGAGAAGTATTTCGTAAAGATAATGGTAAAACCATAGTATTATTTAAGTATAAATAATGAAATCAATTTGTTTTGTTGTAGAACTGAATGAGATTGTAATGGATGGTATTTTGCATTATTTAACAACAGTTACATATAAAGGCAAAGAGTACTGGTATATAGAATTGGATGGTTTTAAAGGTACAATATACAAAATAACTAAAGAGGGTCTTGAACAAGTTACACAAACGCTATCACATAGAGGTACAAAGTCAGTGGTATCAGTAGTTTTACCTGACGAAAATAGAGATTGCTTTTTCTTGCTTTATGCAAAGAAAGGTGAGCTGTATTGTGCAGATGTAGAACAAGTGACAAATAATTATCCTATAAAGCTCGATTTGTATCAAGTATTTAATTATATTCATAATGGATTTAAGGTGAGTACCTATATAAAATAGAAAACAAACAGAAATTAAAATTGTAATGTTTTTGTTGGTAATTTACTGAGTACTTCAAAACCTAAAAAAAATATCAGGATTTAGAAGGTTTTTCTCTAGTATTACATATACATACAAAATATAAGACAAATTAATTTCTTCCCAAATATATGTTCTTTCAAAGGTACTTGAGAACATTCCAACTGTCTTTTAGATTTTCCACAATCTTCTAGCTTCACTGATACAAAGAGAAAATGATTTTGTTTCATATTTTTAGTACACACTGGAGAAAAGCCATCTAAATGCTTTTTACATCTGGTTTCCCTGGTTTCTGAATTAGCATTGTAACTGACAGGTACAGTTGTAATCTGTTTTCAGTAATATAGGTTTGATAGCTTTATAGTAATTAGGACAAATTCAAACAACCATTTCATTACATTCCCTGTAGAGTGTGTTGCCTAACTCAGTATTTACATCTATTACAGAAATCACTTTTTTTAAATAATATGCAACATAAACAAAACAGTTTTATAGTTTCTTATTAGAAAATACAATAAAAATAATTTATTAATCTTAATTTTGTATTTACAGGCAATATCAGTTCTTATAGAAGGCATACCACATATATTTATTGTAAATAATCAAGAACAAGGAAATATAAATATCTGGAGGAAAGGCACAGGCAGCAAATTTGAAATTAAACAAGTTATATATATTTCAAATCCAAACAGTATAGCTTTTACTTTTAGTCAAGGCGATTATTACTTGGCTATTGCTTCTGGACATGTTCAACAAGCAAAATATCCAGGATTTCTGGACATCCGAAAGTATTAAGTAAAAATATTAAATCTCATTTTTTCCTAACTATTTTCAATGTTTAAGGTTCAATAAAGATCTAAAAGAATTTAAAACCATACAAAAGATAGACATAAATGTACCGCTCGAGGTTGAATTTGCTGTTTTACCAACGAAAGAATTGATTTTATATGTATTAACAGAAAATCCAGTCAAACCGCTTGTAGTTTATGAATATCAAGGGATTTCTGGTTTTAAAGAAAAAATCATTGGTTCTACTTTGCCAAAAGTCACGAACATGAAAAGTTTTAACACTAGAAATGATCATTTTATTTTAGCTAATAATATGCAAGAGACCAGGGTTATTCAAGCAATATTTAAAGGTAAAATCAACCTTTAAAATGATGTAAAGGCAGTGCATGTTACATCAGTTTGTTAATTTATTAAATGTTACGTGTTGTATTATTTCTGTAAATCATTTATAATTTATGCATTTTTTAATTAGATAATTACTAAAATATTGTATTAATTGAGAATTTCGAAGTAATGTTATAAGAGGTAATAAAGCTGATAAAGAGATAACCTTTTCGTCTGGTGTTAAGTGTTTTTATAAAATAACTTATCGATGTTATTATGATTATTTTATGTTAAATGAACGCATGCATCATGTAACTTAATATATCAACTACCTGGAAAATATTAATTATTCCTGGAATGTATAATATACAAAACTGCACGTTCGAACTGCAAGACAGCTGCTTGAACACAAATATTATGATAAACTATTTTGGAAGGAGAGGGATATTGATTTAATAGACATGCAACCCACATTACCATCCTGTTACACTGGAGAAAGTGTTGTAGGCGGTCTCAACCGGATTTAGTAGCTAATATTTACAAAATATCATCAAAGCATTTTGAAGCACCTTATCATCAGCTACTGATTTTTTGAGTGGAGTTTTACAGCGTTGTCGAATATTTGATCTGTTAATGCTGGTAGAATTTATTTCTGTGAATGATTCCAAATTTAAAACTGATACTGAAAATAATTTTGAATTAATTTTCATTAGTTAAAGAATTATCTAATTAGTTAGCAATTTGAAAACATTGATTGAGGGCACAATGAACAATGATGAAAACAAACACTTAATGTTCTTTCAAGGTTTTATAAAATCTTTTCTCATTAACGCTAGAGACAGGTATAACACTCATTACTGCTATCAGCAGGTTCCAAACAATTTTGTAGCATTGTGAAGTAGTGTAGAGACCCTTGAGTACAGCATGTTGAAGATTTTCTCTGTGCGCTTCCATTGTAATGTTACCAGATAAACATTTAAAATGCAATATAATTATGTTAACCAATAAGGGCAAAGCTACTATTGTTAATTTAGAACTGGTCCAGTGTACCTACAGTACACACTAGGTAATGATTTTAACTAGCAGTATATACATGACATTTTGCAATGGGAAGTCAGAGCTATCGAGTCTCATATTTTGATATGTTTTTGAAGTAAAAGTCTACAGCTAAACAAAAATTCTTCATTCATTTGTTTAAATGGACATTACTCTTTAGGAAGCTCACATACTGAACTTACCCAACCCCCATTAATCTCCAAAGTTTCTGTAGTGTATGCATTGTTTATTTATGTCTCATCTCAAGCCTAAAAGATGTCTTTCATGAACAATGGTCTCTTGATCTCCTTTTCTTATCAGGAGTCGAAAATGGGGATTTTAAATTTATGATCTTTGATGGGATAGAGATTAAGAATAGATCGTGGGCGAAATGTTTTTGCCATTGTAAGGTAAAGGTGGATAACACCCAATAGAAAGTCCTAGGGTATCGCTTTGCGGTTAAATTGAATCAACGATCTAAATGAACATCATTTCTATTTTCTTTTGTTGTGAATACTTATCTAACAGCAATGAAAACTCTCGATCCGATAGCTGGTGACGACTCCTTGTTAAAAGACTAACATTAAGAAAAATCGAAAACTCAATCTGGATAGACGTATGTCTGCAGTTTGCGAGACAATTCAATCTTTCTTCATTTGTTCCCTTTTTTATCTTTTGAAAGACACAAAATCGTGCAACTAATCTGTCATGGTCATGCAAAAGCAACACTGACCACCACTACATCAATCAGCAACGCAATTCCTCTGGAAATACTTAAGATTTATCATTGACACGCGCCCTGAAATTTTTCGGTTTCGTTTAAACAACTTTAACTTAAAGACTTCTCCTTTCGGTAAACCTTGACACAAAAAATCTAAACTTCTGTGCACCTTAGCTTGTCTCCCTCGTTGTCGTGATCATAAAGTTGTTTCTAAATCTCTGACCGTCAGACTTCATATCCTTACCATCGCAGCCAAGAACATTTTCGTTCCATCAGCTTAGCGCTGATTCGCAAATGCATTAAGCAAACCAGGCGTGATCTAGTTAGTTTCTCGGCAGCTTTCACAACTCCGTCTACTCTTGGCCAACACATTGTCACTGAACGATTCGACAAGGTTACTTACCTCTAAGCTCAGAGAACCCTGGAGCTCATCACAGAGATCCATATTAGAAAATTCGACCAACTGATATCCAGGAAGAAGCCTAATCGTACAGTAAACCAAAAACACAGTTGCCGATTTGTTGCTGCATCCTCTCTTTACATCGGAAGCAGCTGTACTGTCAAAAGACTTAAATTCTGTTCTGGCACCTAAAAAGATACCCATAAAAGACATCGTGAGTGCAAAAATCATCTTTAGTAAAACTTTCAAATAAGGATACAGAGCTGGTTAGACTGGAAATAGCTAAATCTCTTGGCCCGGCAAAACTTCCGCCAACCAACGTATCCGAGGAGAAAAGAACAAAGAAAAAACAAACTCGGACATCACTATACCGCCAGCGGACAAAGGCAATGCCACTGACATCCTTGACAGATCATAGTACGTAGAGAAAATAAACTCACTTCAAGAAGAAGATGAGATACATTTAGCTTATCATGTACTTTAAAGTTCGAGTGGAAGATTTACGTCAAGCATACCTCAAGAGGTACGCCAACTAATACCGCATGCATCACAGTCAGCAAAGTTGTATGGTCTTTCAAAAATACACATAGCCGATATTCTTCTTCGGTCAATGTGAACACAATAGGATCTCCAACTTACAACCTGGTAATATACCTCACTGACATCCTGGGAGAACTTTTTCACACATTCTGAACTTTTCACATTTTGTTTAGTTGATATCCGAACTCATCCTCGAACCGGCTGTTTCTTTGGCTAGTTTAGATGTGACCTCTCTTTTCATGAAAGTCCCTGTTTTCAGTTCCGTGGCCATCATTTAACAACTGTAAAGTCAAGATGAAAAAGCAATCGATCTGGTAACCTTAGTGAAAAAAAATGCTTGACTTCAACCTTTCTGTTCCGTGGTGAATTCTACCAATAAATTTCGGTAGCTGCAGTAGTTGTGAATATTTTCATGAAGTCTTTTGAGGCAGTTGCTCTAGAATCAACCGAGTACAAGCCCAAAGTTTGGTTTCGATACGTAGACGACACTTCTATCGTATGGTCGCATTATGGACAACATACGTCTCGATTCCTTGATCACCTAAACAACCAGCATCCAAACATCAAGTTTACCATAGAAGTTAAAAATAATGGCTTCCTTCTCTCGATGTTCTCGTGATTCGTCTACCTGATGACAGCATTGACTACTTGTATATCATAAACCTGCACACACCAACAGATATCTTCATGTCGACTCTCATCACCATCCGGTGTAAAAGCGGTCTGGGATAAATTCAGTAGTTCATTGAGGATTTTTTGTTTCGCAATCAAACAACAGCCAAGGGGAATTAGAATGTCTACGAAGCAGCTGTCCAGAACACAACTGCATTCATCTCAATTGCTTTCTTAATATACATTCATAAGGTGGCAGATCATATAGAGAAAACGCTCCGGAAACATATAATCAAAACCGTCTTTAGGCCCATCAACAAAATCTTACAACTCCTCCCTTCTTCTAAGTATAAACACTCGACACTGTCATCTGAAGGAATGTAAGGCATACCATGCTCTTTTAGATTAGTATACATTGGAGAAACTGGTCGCTCGATAGGCATACGTATCACATCAACACGAAACGGGGCATCAGATATTGTTTGAAGATCCGTCTATTATTTCTAAATCATCTTTCTACCATACTAGAAAAATTAGAGAAGCGTCAGAAATTCACAAACATCCCAATAACGTCAATCGCGATGCAGGCTATCCATTTCCCATCATGCAGAAGTCAGTTTTCGTGACGACTCCGACCACTGCTACCTACAGTTGATTAATCCCCTCTTTATGTATATAAACCCCACTTTTTCTATTCTTGTCAGAAGAGCTTTGCTTCTAGAGTAGTTGACGCGTCAAGTTACCGCGCTCTTCTTTAATCTCCTGAAGAAACTCCTTATGAAAGTGAGTAAAACATTGAGTGTATAGTATAATTCAACAAAAACACTGTCTAGTCCCGAGACGCGTCTTATTTCTTACGAGGAACAAGGATGGCTGATGAGGCTTGAACCTACAGTTAAATAAATTTGTATATTTTCTCTGATTTTAAGTTTTATTAGTTTCGAGCAAACAAGATACGATCGGCTTGTTTTAAGATTATGAAGTTTTTGAATTGAATTGAAATAAATTACAGAAATCCAACAGGCTTGAAAAGGTTTTCTTTTATGCTAGAATTTATTTTGATGCTTTTCTCATTTCATGCAGTTTAACAATAGTGATATACTTGTTTATTTGTTGGTTTCAAGTAGATACCCTTATACGATGAGAGTGCAGTACACGGGGAAGAAACCGTAACTTTTCATTAATTCAATAAATTTACATCGTCCAATAAACTTCCACTGGATGGACACCTGCCACAACTCTACGACAAGTTTTGGATGTGTTTGGTATGTAACCTAGACATTATTCGGACATAATCTGGATTTTTACAAAGCATTAGACAGATCTATACTAAAATATGACGTCCATGAAACGTTCAAAATAGAGAGGCCCAGTAGATGTACATTTTATGTTCATAGACTTTGAAACAAATCTTATGCCAATAATAAGAGACGTCCAGTAGATACATGATACTAACAATGGGAATAGATTCAGTTAACAAACCTTTTTAACAGAATAACAAAAACATCTAAAATTGCAAGATAATCTAGTGAAATAGTCTTCTTGGGATTTCTACAACGTCCCCAGTACTATTTGTCGATTGAGAACATTTTCGAACTTTGAATTTTGCCCAAGTCTTCTTGATGTTGCCAAATCGTTGGTCTTTGATTACTTATATCGTATTAGAATTGATTTTTTAAATGAAATCTTTATTGTTTACAATCTATTCCTGCAGATCTCCTCATACACTATTTAATTGATGTTGCTATTAGTCATAACTTATGACTTATGAACGACATGAACCGATCGAGCCGCATATTTGGATATTATTTTGATAGACTCTTTCAAAATTCATATCTGTTCTAGTAGATAAAGACCGACCGTAACATTGTAAGTCTTAAAGTGTTGAACAGAAATCTGAATATTCTTAATTGTGTTAATTAAATTATCATCTAAAATATTCCAAGTCTAAACCTAAGGCTTTTACATTTTGAAAAAGTATTTCGTGAAGCAAGGTCAAATTATTGTCATTATCTAATAAAATCCTTGCTAGCGTTTTGCTAAAACTGTTGGTATCATAATCATTCCGGACCGGGATCTTTCGCCGCGCATCTTTCGCCGCAGGGACAGTTCGCCGCAAATAAGTTCCAACGTATTTACTTTGAGATATTTATCTGAACTAATGTGAAATTATGCTTTATTTTTGCTAATTTGTCACATAATAGTAATAACTAATGTGAAATTTATAAAAGTAAGCCGACAGTAGTTTATTTTACAAATCATAATCCGTAATTAACAAACTAAAATATGAAATGGATGGTGTACAAAACGTTTTTGGTGTTTGGCAGTATTGCACTAAGTTCATTTTGACAGACTGCTAATTTTATGTTTTCTCGACATTTAATAGCTTATAGAACAAGAACAGGTAAGTCTTACTCACATTTAAAATGCAAATTTGAAAGTGAGTAAATCAAATTATATTAAATATAACCTTATTTCAAATTGTTACATATCTTACAAATTTGAAAATTTGAAACAGTTTACTAGATGCAAAGTTTTAAAATGCTAGTCAATAAAACTCAAAATTTGTTTATTGTTTGTGAGTGGTAAATTTACTTTCATTTAGGCATATACTTCTATTTATTCGTACACTTGTAATAAAAACAAATAAACATATTTGATAATTGCAGTTAAAATTAAATAAACGACAAATTGTGCACAACTCTTAGATCTCTTTATTTCTAGTCTTACTTAATCTTTAGCGTCGAATAATTAGCCAAGTGTTCAGGTTTGTTGTTTAAAAAAAAACACAGTAAATTTCAAAATTTGATTATTTATTATAAAAGTATTACAATTCACCTTACTTATTAACGAATTTAGGGCGCCATTTGATAATTGTGTTACAACCCTTGTAAATAATCAATTATATTTCGATTTTCATAATCTTCAACAATGGCCTTAATATTTTGGTCTAGTTTAATATATTTCTGGAGCTTCTTTTCTGGCTGTTGTCCAGAAACGAGTTTCTCGAAGGCCAGATCCCGTCCCCGTTGAATTTTTTTTAATTCATCAATAAATTTCCAAATGACTGGATGATCCATCCCTAGTTCTGTCTGTAGCCTTCTATGGGCGGCTTCGGCATAATTGTTGGTTCTCTGAGAATTGGAAAGAACTCGTTCATAAACAGACCACCAATCAGGACGAAATAATGGTGTTCGTCGTCCATTACCTCGTCGATTAGGACGTCCAACATAATTGTCTTCAAACCATTGCAACAAAGGTTGAAGTTCGGGAGGCAAATATTCCGCTAATGCATCGATTGCCTCATCTAAATCCTCCACTGGCACAAATGCTAACGATGTGATCATTTTGGACTTTAGTGCAAAATCACCATCTGAATTGTAATTTTGCAGTAAATGAAGATTCGCTAGTTGTTTTTTCAAGTTTTTGGTTAAATGAAAAAAACAACCGTATATTTTACATTCCTCAAATTTTTCCGAAAAAGCATTTATAGCAGCAATTTCATAATCGAACGAAATAAATTTAGGGTTTAATCTAGGCTCAATTTCCAGAAGCATTTCTAACATCTTCTTATATGTATTTTCTTGTTTATTAGGCAATAGTGCGTAGATAATTGGATGTACACCTCCATGCCGTTTCGCCAAAATAGTGTAAACTTGGTAGAACAATTGAGGTGCAGATCTAAATGTCCCATCGACAAACCAGTGAGATGATTCTTGTAGTATCTGCAAAAATAAAATATATATTATAATTACCAATAGTTGAAGCGGCCAAAAAAAAAATAAATGTTGCAAATACCTCATAATAAATGTTCTATATTTTAATTTTTACTTACTTGTAGATTTTTCTGTCTTCCAAAAATTAAAATTCGATAAGGTGAGGGTCCACTGTCTGCAATTAAAAAGTTTTCTTCACTTCCGGTTCCACAATCATACCGTTTATATTTTTCCGGAATTTCTAACTCCTCTAGGTTTGTGGGACTTATTGGGGCTGCTGAAATTTGGTTTCTTTTTCGTCTGACCATTTTTTTAATAGATCTGACTTTTGGCAGAGCGACTTCCGCACTTTGACTTAAATTAGCAACACAATTATTAATCAATTGTGCTGTAGGTTCTAAAGTCTCATTCGCACGGAGTTTTATCTTCGTAATTACTTCCTCAGCTTCGATTCTTGCTGCAGAAGCATCGTGATTATTAGAATTAATTTCTTTCACTATTACACCATTTTCCGTATGAATTCGGGCTTTGCAATTTATACTTCGTCGATCACAACGCCAAAACATTTTAGTAGCACAAGCACTCTCTCGATCAAAGATATACAGATATCCATTAGAGACAAACTTCTCCTTATTTCTCTTGGTTAAAATCTTTTGGTTCTCCATTTCTTGATTATTCACAGACACTACTAGTTTACACTGAAAAATTGTGAAAAAATTTAAATGTTATATATACCACCACCATCAAGGACCAGGTAGATTTAAGGTCCGTAATACTCATCCCCCTCCTACATTCTGCTTATTAAAACACCCAAACTTTTTTTTTTATTTTATTATGTCTCATAGTGTACTCGTATGGTACAAACAAGTGTGCTTATTTTTCTTTTGATTAATAAAGCCCTTTTAAAATGCTTTAGCTAAGTAGCAAACAAACTTGTGAATTAAAAATGTATTTAAAAGTAAAGTACATTTTCTTAAAATTCTTTGTCTTTGGGAACAAATCTTAGAAAGGAAGCACAACTTCATTATAATATTGAAAAACCTAAATATTTTGTAATGTTACATTGTCGAGATATAAATACACATGTTTTAACAAAAAAATTAAAAAAAAATTAAAAAAAATTGTCCACTCCATTAGCGTAAATATAATATAGTTAGACCGACAAAGAGGCTGCAAGTTCTGGAGATTTGTTTGGTTTGGCTGTAAATAACAGACTTTTAGCAGAATAATAGGAAACAAGAAATATTTTAAAATTTATTAACGTACCTAGTACAAATAAAACCATAAAGTAATTTAAATTTTAAGGGTTCAAATAGGATATAGTGAAAATTCCACAGATGTGGAACGAATGCTACTTGCGTTATACTTTATGACCAAGAATGCAATTTTTAAGTTACCGACAAAATGCAATAAAAAACAATGCCGACAAATTATACGATAAACATTCAAATTCCAAACGTGACTACACATAAAGATATTGAAAAGCGTTAAAAGTGAATCCGAAACCGGCAGTAAAAATTTTGCTTATTCAGCTTATTGTCTGATTGATATTGCATTATCTCTCCCAAAATCACATATTTGCAACAGGAACTAGATGAGACAACCGCATTCAAAATTGTAGTCTGGAATCTAAAGAAATTATTATTACTTCAAATAGTCATTAACAATAAATTATAGAACATTATTAGCAATATATTAAGCATGTTATCGTATACCATGGAGAAGAACAACTGTTTTACAAATTAAAATTTATTAAAATTAATCTTTGTAAAGATGGTGTCTAATGCAGAGTAAATGCGCAACGGAAATTTTTAAAGCAAAATTGTGCATTGAAATATACCGACTGTGTTAGATTTTGTTTTCTAGACGTTTTTAGTAGATATGAATATGTGGTAAATTAAATATCATATTTGCTAAGAAGTTGAAAGCGAGTCCGCATTTGCTTCGAATGAGTCGCGGCGAATTGTCCTAGACCGTAATCATTCAGCCTGTGCACATTAGACAGTAGACAACCTTTTTGGTGACGATTTTAAAATCTAATACGCAACTGTAGTAAGTAATCTTCCAGTTGCAATACTGTGTCTAAAAGTCTTTCTTGAACATACATTCATTGAAAATGTTATATTGAAGTAACACCATTAGTCACAAAAAGTAACAGAAAGAAAAAAACTATAAACTGACCAAGCCAAATAAAAATATTTTAAATCAAAGATTCTTAGACTAAAAACGTTAGAAAATAGGTAATTGCAACAAATTCATGCCATTCCGGTCTTTGTGGTGGAACTACCGCTTCGACTTCCTATATTATAATTTGTAACGAAGTCGGAGTTGCAGCAAATATCGTAAAGATTAATAAAAGAGTCAACTTATGAGGAAAGAACACCTGATGTTTTCTTTAATGGCAACCACAGTCAAATATATTTTGATGCTGCTGTGCCTGTTGCAAATAAGTAACAAACATACTCTTGAATCAGCAAACCTACAAAAACCAATCAAAATGATTTTATGCTAAAACAAGCATTCTTTGACTTAATTACAGAAAAAGGTTTGACACACACGAAGAAGCGAAAAGTAAATTAAAGCTAAAATTAGCAAAAAACGTGGTGAGATAGGAAGATACCGGAAAAAGTAATCTGCTATTATGAAACACTTAAGGAGTGTAATGGAAATGATGGAAAATTAGCTGCATTTCATTTTTCAATTTATTTTACTTCTACGTCCCTCAAATGGTTATAGATATTTTCTGTGGGTATGCTCAGAAATTGTTTATACACATTAATAGCTTTAGCTATAGACAGTACTTACCTTAATAAGATTTAGCAAATAAAAATTTTAAGTTGATACCTTTTGATCAGTAAGATAAGTAAAGAAAGTTTTATTTGGCACTTAAAATCCAATTATCTCGTACATATTTTCATTATTTTACTTGAAAATTAAGGAAAACAAACTTCTTACCACTTATTCCCATTTACAACCCCCTGTACGGTCTGTTCAGCGAAATCTAATAAATTTCAGTCTAACAACTGCGTTTAGCGAGGTACTGCAACGTTGATAGTCACTTTATCTTGTAGAATAATTAAGATCTTTCTAGAGCAAGCTATTTATCATACCTTTTCTTTAATATATAAAAGAGGGTGAGTTGGTGTGTCTTGGAGAATTTTAAAGTAAAAGTTTTTCCGCTTATTTTTAATATAAATTGTTTATATAGAAGACTTCTAAACATTACGTTGGAGAGGAAAAATTAGTATATTTGGGGTCTGATTTTCAATAGTTCAATCAGGCATGATCTCATCCGGCGACACGTGCTGCGTCTGTTAGTTCTTTGATTTTACACGTGGCGGACGACGCTCGAAAACACTTGCGTTGGTCGCTAGATCGTTATTTAATCAAATTTCTAACTCCAACGATTATTTTCCATTAATGCACATACTGCGGGTTTGTAATAATGACCCTGTTTGTTATTTCACTGTCATTTAGTAATAATTTTTGGTGTAATCTAATGACAGGGACAACAAACTAATTATTATGTAATTAAAAATGTGCGCAGATCATTCAGATGGTTTTTAAATAGTCATTAATACCGAATTCTCTAATTATTTATAGATTCTTTAAAAATATAAGAATTTCTATTACTGGAAAAACATCCAGTAAAGTTATCTTTACAAATAATTTTTTTAAATAAATGTAAAAACATTAAGCAGACTGATTATAAGATCTTAATAGAATTTCTAATAAGTTGGAATGTTGTTGGTACGTCCCAACTTTCTAAGAAATTTTAAATCTTCATTTTGAAGAAATATTGGAATCTTTCCCTACATGGTTCTGTCTCATATAATCAAAACGATAAGTAAATATGAATAAAGGCATAGAAAAATCTGCATTTACATTTTGTCGATTAATAATTAATTTCCAACAGTATTAAAACAGTTTTTAGTATTTAAATAGAACTGTTATTTATTGGAATTGTAATAACATTGTTATATTTAAGTCACAAAGTATAAACTTTAATATTCTGATTGTAGTACATTTTGTGCAATTTAAATGACTGGAAAGCAAAACAAGTTTAAGAATTCATAAAACAATAATAAAATATGTAAGAACTAATAAATCAATCTTTTTCGCTACACGAGAAGAATTGAAAATGCAAATATTTGGCAGGAGATTTCTTTACAAGAATGAAGTCAAAATACTGAAATTAAGTTTTCCAACTACATGCATGTTTATTACTACAAAGTGTCTGTTTCTTAAATTTTTTATTACTAATGCCCATTAGAGAAGCTAATTTACTCTTACCAAAAATACTATTATAGAATACTTTCAATTTAGAAATCTGTAAAAATGTTACTCTTGCATTTTCCCCCGAGATGCGCCCTTTTCTCAAGTAAAGTCGGATTTTCTGAAATCTACTAATCAGCTTAACTGATACAGAAGATAATACTTTCAGAAATTATTTTACGCAGTCTTATCAAGTGCTTTACGAGGCGTGTAAATAAACTATGAGACTGGCAACATAGCGTTCGATGTGGCAACTGGAGACTACCGGTTTCGAGAGAAGGTAGGTCAATATGTGATGCTTTGCCAGTACAAGTTTGAACTCCTTAGAGTCACTTGGTTGTCCGTAAGAATGTTTTTCGTAAACTGTTTTTTTTTCTGTTGTGTTCCGAAAATGAGTGATATCAATTTTGAGCAACGTTGTGCTATCAGGTTTTGCTTCAGACTTGATCACAGTGCGATAGAAACTTTTGCAAAGCTTCAGCAGGCCTATGAAGACAATGTTTTGTCAAGGGCCCAGATTCTTAAGTCTTTGAAGGTATTTCCAGAAAGAAAAGAACAGATTGAACATGAACCTCGCAGCGGAAGGCCTGCAACTGCAAGAGTTGACGAAAATGTTGCCAGATCGGGGAAGAGTTGAATTTGACTCACGCCACCGTTCATGAGGTTTTGACCAATGCACTGGGAACGAAAAAAATCTGCAGGAACAAAAGAACAATAGGAGGGACACGTGCCTTGACTTTTTGGAGCGAATTGAAAATGAAGCTCATTTTCTGTAACGTGTCATTACTGGTGACGAGTCTTGGTTCTTTCAGCACGACCCGGAAACGAAGCGCCAAAGCCAGGAATGGCACATTTCAAACTTACCAAGGCCAAAAAAAGCAAGAATGAGCAAGTCAAAGATCAAAACCATCCTTATTTGCTTTTTCGATAGCCAGGGAATCGCCCACAAAGAGTTTGTGGCCGAACTGTAAACCAACAGTTTTACTGAGAAGTTCTTGATACATTGAAAAAGGATCATGCGTGTAAGACCAAGCATCAAGAACAACTGGGTGCTGCATCACGACAATGCAATGCTTCCCCGACTTGAGTCCTTGTAACTTTTCTTTTCTTCCTAAGATTGAAAAGTCACTTAAAAGGACGTCATTCTGGGACGCTAGAAGACATTAAAACTACTGTAACCGACCAGTTAAAGGCAATTTCAGTATTCGAGTTCCAGCACTGCTATGAAAAGTGGAAAAAAAAACGTCTCCGTCACTACAATATGTGGCTTCCCAATTGGAATTGGGAATGTGGAATTATAATTTAGTTAAATATACAAATTCTAAAAAATTAGCATCGTTACTTTATTTATTTGCACACCGTTTATAAAGCGTCTAATGGTACGATACTGCGGGAGAATCAGAAATAGTGAGTATTAGAATTCCATTATGTTTCAAATGATGTAGAAAATGTAAAGGCCTACTGGTTATATTTCCTTGATATTTTAATAATGAAACATTATATAAATCCTTGAAACTTTACAAGAGACCGTCTTGAATATCTGCCATATATCCATTAATAAACGTTAGTTTTTGATGAGCTTTTACTATTTGCCATGATATTGAGATAACACCCTCCAAGCTCAAATAATATTAATAAAAACCGCAGAGTGGCTTTCTTTATTACGAGGTTGTTTTTAGTTAAATCTTGGCAGTTTCCTACTTTTAGGGTAAAAGCGCTACTAAGCAACTTTACGGTACACTCAATACTGTTTGATGATGATTTACAAAAATCTGGTATCTCCAACTAGAAAGATAATTCGAATATTTCCTTTAATAAATACTCGTTCTCTTCCTAAAACCTATCAGCCCTACAATAAACCAATTCCAAGCCGTATGCAAAAAGGTTTTGAAGTCTATCCTTCGAAATCAGTTTATTTAATTAATCGAAAATTATATCGATCAGAATTCCACGTTAGTCTCTCACTTGTGTGATCTTAGAAAACAGATTTTCACTTACGGAAATAGTTAAGTATTACATGCAAATATCAAACTTTATCATTTACGAAAAAGTTTCTCATACGTCGATTTTCACTGTTACTAAATAGCATTTTCGAATGTGAAAAGTTTTTTACTTGTCACTTCTTGTAAGGTGAAAAATTATAAATTCGCACCTAATAAACTTTAAACATCAAACACAAAAACGTACTACTTTATGTTTATTCGCTAGTGTCTCTTTCATGTTTGGTGCCTGGTCACTTCGGACTTACCCTAAAGCCTAATACGCTAAATGTCCACTTTTATCGTTTTAAATTAATTGCGACTACCCAAATTAAGTATTCCTCGCTTCTAGAAAGTTTCTAATTGTGTACCAGTAGTATTGGTTAGTACCAAAACTTCTTATCGCGAAACACAACTTTCCTCTACAAACGTTCTTTCGGCAATAATCCTCAAAACGCAAATAAAGTCTTTTTGTATCAGTCTTATGTAAGCGGGATAATTGTTATCTTCTACGTATAAAACCTTACAAGTTACTCCTTTACGATTTTTCGTACTTTTAGGGGTTTCAAAATAAATCAGTTTTTTTTGATGTCTGGTAGGCTATGAGAAATCGGTCCGGTTTGGCAACTGTTTCGATATGTACTCTTCATGAGCAAATTGTTTGCCCATTTAACCGAACTTGTATCTCTTACGGTTTAAAAGATCCCAATGCAGGCTACTTCTCACCTAACACCCTGTATAGTCCAGAATCGACTATTACAACTTTTGTATTTACAGTAGATTAGTGTTTTTCTTTTTATTTTAGTAGTTTTCCACTGAGTAGAAATGCATTATATAAGCTGAAGCTACGGCCGATGTTGCACATTTCTTTGCAATATAAGGAACAGAAATAAACAGTATTCGGTCGAAATGGTACCCCTGTAGAAATGGTATCGTTAGCATCAGAATTCACGATACAAAGTGTCATATCATCCTATCAAAATGCAGTATCCTTAAGCAAAGCAGGATTAAATTTTTGCGCAACTTTAAATCTCTTTTTCAATTCTACACAAAACCAAGATTAGAACTGCACAATTAAATAAACCACTAAAGTAAAGATTAATTTCTTACTCTATCAAAGTCTTTTTTAAGCTTTTTTATGGAAACCTTTGTTTAAGGATATGTGCACCGAAAGTAATAGCGCTTCTTTGGCTTCACAAGGTTTACTCAAAACTTGAAATTTTACAGAACACTATTGTAGATCAACAAAGATTGTCCAACAATTCTTTGTTATTCATTAGTTGTGTTGGGTGATTGAATGTTGAACCAATAATTCTTTTTAGGTATTAGGTTCTATGTTCTGATTTCGAATTCCCTTATTATGCTTCTCGACTGTTTGAATGAGGTTGTTCTTTGAAGAGTTGTCCAGTATTCCTTTTCTGAATCTTTAATCTTATATTCAAGAGTAAAAGAACAATTATAATTAAACTTATAAAAGATTGTATGCGAAATAACATGCATTCTAACGTAACCTTGCGTTACATATAAAATTGAATCTAGTTTAACTAGGATCTCTATGGTCCTAGGCCGGTTAAATCTCATTTGGTGGCCCTGGGCGTAGATACCGAGATTACAATAAAACACAAAAGATTGGTCAATACATATATTAAAAAAATAAGGAATTCAAAAATTAACAATAATAGGCTCCAGTGTCTTTTATACAGGGTGGTCCAAGATTCCGCTCTAGTAAGATAATAGCTTTATGTTAGGAAATAGAAACAAATTGAAAGCAGAAAGCAACATACAGCCTCTGGAAGCATAACCTAAAAATATTTTGAATTATACAGGGTGTTCGATTTGTTTGTGACAGCATCTTACTTTATTTTTTCAAATAGAACACCTTGTATATTACTTCATTTTTGTATTTCCTATTACATTTAAATTCATCTTTATTAACAATATGTTTGGTCTAAATTGCGCCGTTTTCGAGATATTTAATATTTTTTGAAAAAATTTAGTTTTACACTGTTTTAGAAATTTTGAAATATCTCTGGACCTAAATAGGATACAAAGATACGGTTTGATCATCGTGTCAAATACGGGTTGCTATCTCAATTGTGTTACAAATAACTTTGTTAAAGATTACTATGGTCCCATTATGGATAATTGAAAATGAAGATCTTCAATCATGGATAACTTGATATTTTTAAATAGAACGATATGAAAATTTTTGTTTAATCAGACTTAAAATCTAATCTTCTTTCATTTTTATTTAATGGTCTTTAGGTCTATCTGCGGTGGTTTAAGCGTTATTTTATAAAAACGCTAATTTTGTTAATGTTAATGAAAAATTGTATTTTGTTGTATTGTATTTTGTAAGCAGAGGGCTGTGCTTAAAAAATACACTAATTTTTCAACACGACGGCGCACCAGCGCATTCATCACGTTACAAACCATCTTAATAATACGTATTGACGATGAATTGGTCGTCATGGCCCTGTAAGATGACCTGCAAGATGTAATGTAGTAGTAGGAACTGTTTTGTTAAAAATTGCTAAAGTCCCTTTTTTTGTTTTGTTCAAAACACAAAAAATATAAATGTACATGTACATATGCATAATTCAAATTTTAGTTGCAATTACTAATTCTAAGCACAGCCCTCTTTTCTAAATATGGTTATTTAAATTAACAAAATTAGCGTTTTTATAAAGTAACGCTTAAACCACCGCAGATAGACCTAAAGACTATTAAATAAAAATGAAATAAAGTTAAATTTTAAGTCTGATTAAACAAGAATTTTCATATCATTCTATTTAAAAATATCAAGTTATCCATGATTGAAGATCTTCATTTTCAATGATCCATAATGGGACCATAGTAATCTTTAACAAAGTCATTTGTAACACAATTGATGTAGCAACCCGTATTTGACACGATGATCAAACCGTATCTTCCTATCCTATTTAGGTCCAGAGATATTTCAAAATTTCTAAAACAGTGTAAAACTAAATTTTTTAAAAAAATATTAAATATCTCGAAAACGGCGCAATTTAGACCAAGCATATGTTTAATAAAAATGAATTTAAATGTAATAAGGAATCCAAAAATAAAGTAATATACAGGGTGTTCCATTTGAAAAAATAAAGTAAGATGCTGTCACAAACAAATCGAACACCCTGTATAATTCAAAATATTTTTAGGTTATGCTTCCAGAGGCACTATATTGCTTTCTGCTTTTAATTTGTTTCTATTTCCTAACATAAAGCTATTATCTTACTAGAGCGGAATCTTGGATCACCCTGTATAAAAAGACACAAAAGATCAATACAAGAATTCAATAAATCAAAAATAATTACTAATAAATTTTTATCTAATTAAACAATACAATTAAATTTTTATAACGAGGAAATAATAAATTTAAACATTTAGATAATTCAATAAGTAAAGCGTAAGCGTTTACAAATACTTTATTGTATAGTTCAAAATCCATAAAAATGAACAAGTAAAAACCATAAATCTCACTTGATCTATACAAATAGAATTTAATAATTAACAGTTAAATTTCCAATTCAAAATGGAGTAATAAAAAAATTTGGAAACGAACATTGCAAAAAATACACTACTACCCGAAGAATTCCGCTGTGATACAAATCTGATCGTAGAGGTAAAATTTTAATAAACCTTTCCTAATCTGATAATAAATTTCTTTTTAAATGAACAAAAATTAGATTTGTATGTTAAGCACACAATATTCACACACAAAGTTTCTTACACAGAAGACTGGACGTGGTAGAAATGTTCTTAAGAGGTTTCGCTCCGGAAGATCAGTATACTACCAGGAACGCGGCGAGGCGATATATCATTTGATCGGAACCCTGATAGGCTGCGAGAAAACCGGCTATTCTTCCTAATTTAAAATCCACGGAGAAATATCCATAAAAACTAGGCTCGGTTCAAAAACCGTCTCTACAAAAAAGCCCAACATTTAGGCTTTTCATACAATAAGAACCGATCTCGCAACAACCAGGACCGACAGGATTGCCGGGCACAGACGATCTGTCTTTCTGGAAGAAAATCCCAGTAAAGTCGTAACCTTCACGTCAACCAATCCGAATCATTCCACATAAGTTACACAAGAGAATTTAAATGCTCTAATAAATTTCTATTACAAAGAGTTTAATTCAGAACCCGATTAGCAAAAACTAGTAGAGATTTGATAGTTAACCCCCATCTCAACAACGGTTCACTAAATTAATTACCTACACCAGGGTGTAGAATAAATAAATAAACAAAAGCTTCACAAAATTACTAAAAATCTATAACCCTACTCAAATGACATAATCCACATCAATCGTTTAGCTAACCAGACCCTATCCCGCTAAAAGTCGTTGAAATACCCTAAACTAGAACAAGAAGTTTACTAAATGTTGAAATTAATTATACCCTGTGTCTTGCTTACAATAATAATAACAATGCAAATCGTCAACCCTAATTGATTTACAAAAAAAATTTAAAAAACTAGAAGAAGATTAATTAAACATTGAAAGTACCGATCAAACAAACACATGGAACGGCAGCGAAAAAGACCGTTACAATATTTAAAAATTCCTTATTAAGAAAGATCTAATAAATGCAAGATGCTCAATATTTGAAAAGGCTCAACAAACGTACGATAAGAATAAAGTCTGGTTTTTTGAAACGGCAATATTCTTGCTGTAATGATTTACTGTTTTGTTTTTTTTTGAGCGTTCACTTGGTTAATTTGGTTAATTCAAATATTACGTTATGCTACTTATTATAAATTCTTAAATAGTGTTCTCTTGTAAGGTGTAAAAAGAGTAATACTAATTCTTGCCAACATTTGCTGTATTATTTGAATAATTTTGTAAATTCCTTATTAGCATTTAATAAATTTTAATTAACATGCCGAAAAACCGTCTGAAGAATCAAATGTAAGTACGTTCTTTAATGATATAATTATAAATTTGATGTATTTACTATAACTGAAACTTGGCTAAATGTCAATATCTACTGCAGGGATTTACTGATTGACAACTCTTGACTTGTACGTAATAATTGAAAGGAAAGACAGAGTCACATTTTATATAAACGACTGCCTGTATTGTATATGTATAATTATGTATGTGTAATTAATTTTAGTAATCTTAATCGAAAGATTATGGATTACAGTTAAAATTAATAATTCAAACATTGTTTTTGGTGTGATCTATAGACCTTCAAATTTCAACTACAAATCATTCATTGACAAACTTAAAGACTCTATAATGTGTTGCTGATGATATTGTATGTTTATGTTAGGCAATCCTGTGGAAATTTTTGTAACAGTCTAAAGTTATAGACTATAACCAAGTGACAAACAAACCCATCAGATTAGCTAGCGGTTATCTCTCGTAATCATAAAGACAACCTCAATCGAAGACCTTCATATATCTGACCATGATTTTGTTTGCTGTGATGTCTGTCTTGAAACTGTTGCACATACATCTGCTGTTTACATTTACCGAGATTATAAAAACTTTGATTGCGAGAGTTTTTGCGTTAAATTAAAGAAGATTTCTCTCTATGCAATTCGTTTAAAAAAACACAGATACAAAAGCGAATATCTTGGTGAATCATTTGGTACTTGTAGTTGATAATTATGAGAAAGCCTGCACCTTGGCTTAAAATGATAAAGCTTTGCTGTCCTTATAGTATACTTTCTTTTCTCATTCATATTTATTATAATAATACTTGTATTTTAGAAAAAACTTATTCCAATTACAGAAAGTATGTACTAGAAACGCCGATAGTAAAAGCAGAATAACTTTTTGAACACAAAGATTATAGACCACTTTATTATTCTTCTTACGATATTTAAAATACCTGGAAAATTTGTACATTATCAGTTATATAAGATATATATATTAGATAACAAGGTTTTGTAAATCAGTCAGGATTTCAGTCAGATACAGATACAGCTTTATTACATGTAACTGACAATATACTTCAGTTTTGCGACAACATAAATGTACATTTTAGCACTCTTAGATTACAGTAAAACTTTCCACATTAGCAATCATAAACTTTTGTTTGCAATATTACATTATGCAGGACTTAGTCGTCAAGCAGTTGGCCTACTAAAAAAACCACTTAATTAATATAACTTAAAGTGTAGGAGACAAAATATCTACCACCATCGCCATTACTAGAGGGGTACCGCAAGGATCTGTTATGTGTCCATTAATGTATATCTTGAACACCAGACGGCTGTGTGCGCGCGCAAATACCTATAGTGTGCACGTCTATGTAGATGATACCCAAATTTATCAGTAAATAATTGGATCTTTCGTATTAAAAATTATATCGAGACATTGGTAGTTGATACTGCGAAAAATCTGGGTTTGTATATTGATAAGTCTTCTAGATTTAAAAAATAAATATGCAGTTTTATACAAAAATATTTTTGTTATTTAAAATCGTTATCTACGTTATCACTCGTCAGTACCTTAAAACACAGACTGAAATACTATTATGCCAATCATTCCTGCAAACTGCTAATGCCGTACTAATATCATTAAATAATAAGTCTATTCCTATCTGTACAATAAGATACGATTCAGAACAGATGTGTATCACAATAATTTGACACATCAAGAGTTGCTTACTGTACCTCAAAAGATCAGTATTTTCTATGAACGATGGCACAAAGATACTGCAGTACTGAGCAGATTAAATGAAACACACCCATATTTTTTGTGATACTAGACATTCTCACAAACAATGTTTTTAGGAATGTTTCTCTTTTCATGAGCCTGGATTATTAATTCCTGTCTCTAAAATGAATTTTGAAAAATATCAACCAGTGCTAGTGGAGAAAATGGTTTCAGAACGCGAAAATCGACGACCAGCCAGCAAGGATATACTTAAATAAGATTTATACATCGAAAAAATAATTAAATCTTTCAAAGATCACAGTTCAACTGTTTTGGGCTGGCCAGAAAATTCTTCGCACATAAACTTTAATTAAAATTTGTATGAAAAATTATATGAAAAATGCATCTGTTAAAATTGGATTGCTCAATGAAAACAAAGAAGTATTTCAGCAATTACTCAAATATGGTTTAGAGACAAAAAGATGCTATTTATTTATCGAAACTTAGTAAAATCAACGCTAAAACTTATCTGTACTTTGAGAGAAAACACAACAGATCACACTAAATATTAGTTTTAGAATTTCGATGTTTAGTGTTTGTTCTTCTTTATCTTATTCCTTTATACCCTAAGGTGTCGGGTCCGCAATCCATTTCAGATATTCCTTCCTATTAAGCGCTAGTTGTCTTGCCTGTGTCAGGCTCTTTCCTCGATCTTCTACTAGCTTGCCAAGGGTGCCTTGGTCTACCTCTTCCTCTTGCTCCTTCCCTTTTTGCCTCCATAATCCTTTTGGGTAATCTCTTCTCCGACATCAGTGTCACATGCCCGAACCATTCTAGTTGTTTTGTTTCAAAAATAGAGACTAGTGGTTTCATTCTTAGTTCTTCTCTTGTGGTTATGTTTCGTACCCTATCTCTGCGCGTTTTTCCTATTACTTGCCGTAGGTATTTTATTTTCGTTGCTGTAACCTGCTCTGATATCTGTCTTGCAAGGGCCAGCTTTTGGAGCCGTATATTAGAGTAGGTACATATATAGACTTATAAATATGTAATTCCCTACTTAATTCCTTTTTATTTATTAATGTTGTGTTTATCTGATAATATACGTTAGTTGCTTTTGCTACTCTGTTGCGTATTTCTTGATTCAAGGTGCCGTCTTGTGTTCTAATGACTCCTAGATATTCGCATTGTTTAGTCACTTCTAATCTCTATCACAGATTATATTTATTTATTCTTCTAGCTCATCTTTCTTGCTGATTTTCATGACTTTGCTTTTTTTATAGTTGATAGTCATACCCGCTCTTTTTATAGATTTATTCTAGTTGTTTATTGTCTGTTGTAACATTGCTGCATTGTCTGCAACTAGTAGGATAGATTTTGTACTGATACTCTCTTCATATTCCACCATCCTATTGGCGCTTCAAATCTATTTCTCCTGCTTTCACGTTCTATCTGGTCCATTAGTATTATAAATAGAAGTGGACTAAGTGAGTCCCCCTGTTTAATGCTATTTCCCATATTGAAAATATTTGATTCTCTTTCTTGAAGTTTCACTATGCCACTGGCTCCTTTATACAAGCTTTTAGTAGCTGTGATAAATTTTTCAGGTATTGTCATTTTCTTCATGGCTCTCTACAGAGCCGTTTTTGGTCCAGTGTCGAACGCATATAGCATGTCTAGTAGTGCAACATACAGTGCCTTATTCCCTTCTAATCTTTTCTCTGTTGCTATTCCAAAGGTAAAGATGTGGTCTTGTGACTGTCTGTTCTCACTATATGCGTCTTGTTCTTCTTGCAGTCTGTCTTTTCCATATTTTCTTATTCTTTTTTCTAGGATTGCACGGCAGTTGTTCATATTATTTGTAGTTCCTTTTTTGTGTATAGGCACTATGCTGTTATCATTCCAGGCAGTAGGTATCTTTTCTCCATTCCAGACTTTTTGATATATTCTTCAAATCCATCTTCTTACTCAATCTCCCCCCTATTTTATCATTTCGGGACCTATTTCATCCCTACCTGCAGATTTGTTCAATCTCATTTTGCCTATTGCCTCGTCTACTTCCTCTTGTGTTATATCTCCTTCTTCAAATATTTCCCTTGTTTTTGTTTCTTCTGTACGGTGTTCTTCTGGTTGATTCACTAACTTGCTATTAAACTTCTGTTTATAATGTTTCCTTCATGCATCTAGTACTTTTTCTAGATCTGTTTGTACTACTCCATTTGCATCTTTTATTCTCCATATCTGATTACCATACCTTCTCCGCAGATTTTTTTTTACAATAGTTCAGAATCCCCTTTTATTGTCTTTGTTGTCTGTAAACCTTTCTTTAATTTCTCTACCGAGCTCTTCCCAGGTTTCAGTTTTTGATTTTCTCACAGCCAGCTTAACTTCATTTTTTCTCCTAGTATAGTCAAATTATCGTTTTCATTTTTGGACTGCAAATATTTTTTCCATGTTGTTTTCTTTACTTTGACTTTTGCTTTCACGTCTTCATTCCACCAT